>JAHXMU010000751.1:467334-515567 GCA_019455685.1 Philornis downsi
TAATATAATATAATATAATATAATATAATATAATATAATATAATATATAACAATTTGGAAATGTAAATTGTATGTGTTGGTAAAAGGACCATTCTAGCTTAAATTACCTTTATTTTGCTACGCTTGTAGTACTGACATATTCAGACATCTGAACAATGAAATTAAATTAAATACAGCGATCAATGATAAACCTCACAATCAATGACAAACTATTGCATCTTCAGGAATTCAAAATATTATTTTCAATGGATAACTCTGAATATCAAAATTTTGTGATGTGAATCCCATTTTTATTTGCATAGATGTTGGTATAAACAGATTTAGACTAAAATAGTGTTCGTTTATATCATGCGAAATCAAAACTGTAAATAGTATTTGTATAATAAAATTACTGTATTCCCAAAATCATCCTGAACAGAGATATATCATTATCTCAATGTGAAGAGATCTACTTATCTGCTTATCTCAAATGATGCTGCAGAACGTGAAAAATGTTCAATAAATCCAGCCTACCAATTGAAATCTTGGAGGGTTGTGCACAAATTTAATTATCCGAAGAAATGGAGGTATATATCATTTGATAAGGCAATAGTATAACATCCAAAATTATTGTAATTTCCGGCAAAATTTGAAAAGATCGACCAATTGATTTTGACCCATATTGTACCTCCCATATAAATAGCCTACTTAGCCCATGGGCACGCATCTTACAGTTGATAACCTTAGTTCTGAGAATGAAAATGGGTGGCATTGTCTCTTATCTTCTGGTACCTGCAACACAAATTGACCGACTTTTGGAAATTTTATTTTTATCCTACAACCCCTAATTTTTAAATTTGAAACTAATTTTTTACAAACTGTTTTGCATTCTAATGTTTGCTAAAATCCGAAAAAATATCGACGGGATAACTACGCCGCTTCTGTTAGCTCCTATATAATGTATCTTATTTAATCCATATAGTCCTAGATCCATATTCTACATTCAGCTACAATAAATTCAGTGCAATTTAGCGCGCGGAAAACTTGAATTTTTCTGTTATCGTGCGATAATTCAGAGTATTTGTAATAAAAACCTCGCAATTTGCCGTGTCCCGTCCAGCACCTTACACACTTTTGCACTAACGCAGAAGGATGAGTGAAGGTTAATACATAAAATTTAATGAATCGTTCTGGATTCATTTATATATGATTAATAATCTCCCTTGGTTCATTGTTTTAATCATAACTCATGTGGAAATAATATGGACGCAAATGTTGATAACAAATTGAACAAATAGGAGTAAACAAACCGCAAGAATGGTTGTTTTTAAGAAAACAAGAAAAACATTTTCGAATGAAATCTCGCTGACTCACAACAAGTAGACGGATGCATCAAAACTTAATTATTAAATTTCTCAGATTTGTGACGGCAGTTGTATAAATCAATTTTTCCATTTGCAAAAAGTTTCCGGAAATTGTAAAAAATCGAAAGGTTTCAATTTGTTAGCAAATGTGAAAGTAATATCAAACCAAACCTACAGAAATGCATACATCGTTGCCTTCACCCTCTACGATATTAATGACAATTGCCGCGATTGTTCGGCAATACTCTGCGAATTACTTGCTATTTTTGCACACTTAGTAGAAATACCTACCTACGGTTCGCGTTATGCTATGTATCAAAATTAGAAACATTCCTGTAAATTTGTACATCTTTCCTTACTCTTTTTGAGATTTGATCAAGGAGAAGAGGCATGAAGCAGTTTTTCAGTGCAGCAGTACATTGTCAAATCTTGTGGTCACAAGCAGGCATTAATCTCATTTGAAACTGCATTCAAATCTTGACCAAACAAAACTAAACTAAATTCTATAACATTAGATTTGTATATTATTGTGTTATTTATGTTTTTATTGACTCGTAAACAGCGGATATGAATTTGCGAATACATCATGTCAGATCAGATGCAAATACATTAAAATGTCTGTAGCAATTCACAACTGGCAGAAGTATTTCCTAAATAATGTTTTTCTTAACCACTGTTCAATCCATTGTTTACCGTTTAAACGTAAATTAAAGGTAAAAGTCTTGCCTATAAACACCTATAGTAAAATCTTTCTTACCAGTAACATGTTGTAACTTTACTATTTAAAAACAGTATGAAATTCAATCATACAAAAAACGGTATAACAATTTCTGCCAGATGACCTGACTGACCTACGTATACTTTCTAACCAACTTCCTCCTGCGCTAGCGCAAAAGTCTGAGGAGCTTCTCATTTAAAAAATTGGTAAAATATAATAAAAAATAAACACAATTACAACGTTCCGAAGTCATGCACTTCGAAGTTATGGATGGACCACAGATATTTCTCAAGTCGGTCATTTGGCAGCCAAGGGGCGTGGCAATGCAATTCACCCTTTGTAAAGTTTACGAAATGCATGGTGAATTGCTAATTTATGCTAAATTCAGTACAATTGAATACAGAATATAAAACTGGAAATAGATGGGCTAAATTAGGTTATTTGTGTTGGAGTTAACTAAGAGTTCAATTTTTTCAAATTTTAGCAAACATTGCAATGCGACACAATCAGTAAAAATGTAAGCAACTACAATCTACGAATTGAATTGAATTGAAAAAAAAAATTGGTAAATCGGTCAATTTGTATGGGAAGTACAAGGAAGAGTGTGGCAATGTCGTCCATTTTTATTTCTAGAAAATAATTTGAAATGTGTGCCAAATTGGAGCGAATTCAGTAAAAACTAATTAAAAGACATGAATTTGAGAATTTATGCGATAAATCGGTCATTTGTGTGGGAGTACCAGAAGGGGCATGGTTAATTAAACGGGTTTTCTCAAGTTGTGCAGACTGATATGGTACCAATCAGTTATTACAGGGGGATGGTTGCATTTTCGTAAACCGGTCAATTTTCATGGGTGGTACCAGAGGGGAGTGAGAGATTATTTCCGCAAACGCTCAATTTACACCAAATGTGACAAAGGTCACTGAAAAATAGAAGATATGAACCAAGATTTGGTGCCATATGACCCATTTACAATCCCAGGTTACAAACCGGCAAAATATTTGTTTGCGCCTTATACACAACCAGACAGACGGACACTACTGAATTACCTTAAATGGACATGAAACACATTTAGTTTTGGAAGTTACACTTGTTCTGTTGAAGGTACAGAAACCTGAATTTGGAAATATTCTTCATATAAATAGCGTAGTTTTAATATCTTCTTATAAATAGCTTAATTATAATTTTTTAAAAAGTAAAAAACACCCAAATTATTAAATGTTTTATGATGTTTCATTTTTGCTACAAAAGTATTTTTCACATAAAACTGACAAAACTTGAAAAACTTTGAAAGCTTTTTTTCTATGAAGTTAAAATTTTAAAAAAATTTTTTTGAACTAAGAAAAACATTAAAATTATGTTTCTAGGTTGGTAATTCGCGCATGATATTGCAGAAATATTACGATGCAGAAATTACGATGGCGTTAAGTGGTGAAGCACCGATCTTTTTTTCGGCTGCAACATTAATTTAGAAATAAGTCTCAAGATTTAACTAAATAAAGAAACAAAAACGATAAAATATTTGAATTGAAACAAATATATTCAATGCTATGAACAGAACATCAGTAGCCTTACTGACACGTCATTTCTGATACCTCTACAAAACTAATATAAGAAACACCGCCTTTAAAGCTTCCAAACCGAAAGCACTTCAACCTAATTTATAATCATAGTTTAAAAACGAGGTTACATACAGGCGCAAAGTTGGACAAGCGCCTAAAGTTCACAGGATCGAAGTATATATACACCTCATTTGTTTCCTAGCCCTTGAATGCATCGATTTTTTTTCGAATTTTGAGCTAAATCTGTCTATTACTGTGAAACATTTTCACATAAAATATCAGACCTGTGCCGTAAACAATCTAGCTTCGCAATCTTGATTTCAATAGATACGTGGGGAAAAAGCGTTAAGTCAACGAAGGTTTTAATGATGATCAGGAAGTTGCGCTATGGGGTCCAAGACTAGTATTTCAGTTTGTCACAAATACCCCAAATAAATTTATAATTATTTTCTAAATCTTTGTAAAATTTTTATGAGAAATCACAGGGACGGTTTTTCAAAAATAAAATTATTCAAAAATATTTAGCAGTAATTTTAAAAATAATAAGTTAAGCGTCCTATACCAAAAAATTTCAAAACCAGAAAGCTCTAATTAATTTTGTGACCGCTATTTTGAAATTTGTCTATCAGTACAACGATAATTTTGCTGGTGAAAAATTCACCTCAAGGAAAGCTTGTGAAAATTGACTGTCCCAGTTTTTTGAAAATAAGGACGTAGCATAACAAATTAACGAATAAGTTGATGAACTATGCTAAACAAAGCCTGCAATGTCACATAAAGTGATGGATTTCTTTATACTACGGTTTATGTATAATTTTATTCATATTTATAGAAATGTCTCTTAGAAACATTTCAATTATTAAGGTTATCAAACGGTGATTTAACATTTTAACCAGGGAACATCATGTACTTTGAAGTGGATTAGAAATTTGTTTCTGACTCATATTTGAAACAACAACTCACTTCATACATCGATTCGTTTCCTACCTGATACGAAATTAAAATCC
The DNA here is from genome assembly GCA_019455685.1 of Philornis downsi. Taxonomy (NCBI): domain Eukaryota; kingdom Metazoa; phylum Arthropoda; class Insecta; order Diptera; family Muscidae; genus Philornis; species Philornis downsi. The sequence continues at coordinate 471,966 of JAHXMU010000751.1, forward strand.
TAAATACATTCTGTTTCTCTATCGGAACATAAGGAACCAAATATTCCGATTCGGGAACTTGGAACGAAAATATAATTTTATGCTTTTTCCTTTCGTAATCTGTATCAGATCTAAAACCAAATGTAGTTCTTGGCAGAGAAAAAAGCTGGGAAAGGTAAAAAATGGTTCAAATAAATTATTTTCTAAAGCTTTTTTCTCAGAAATTTTCACACGTACTCAAAAATTTTGTCGTGTTTTTAAACAAACAAAACTCAATACAATACAGAAACAAAATTCAATATAATTTTGATTTGATTTGCGAAATCAAAACAAAAATTTGTTTATTTTTATTTGGGTTCCAGGAACTGAAAGAAATCACATCTATCTTCGGATTTGATTTCGCTTCAGTGACGGTCAATGATTTTAACACAATTAATTTTTATCATGCTAATATCTCAAAATGTGAATTAGCACAATTTACAGATAATGGTAATTGTTAATTGCAGGGGGCCTAAAGAAGACTACATGGAAGCTGCTATATAACTGCTTTCCATTAACTAAAATAAATTCCCTTACATATCATAAATAAAATATGAGAGTTTCTCTCAATCAATGAACTAACGCGTTCTATTTTTAGACTCACTCAAACGGGACGTACAGTTTTACAACGATTCCGAACTCACAGTTTGAGAAGTATTTCAAGGACTTATCGGTTATTCGACTGCTCGAAGTGTTTATCAGATAACGATAGGTGGCGTGTACTTACCATCCCGCCACGGTCGGCTACTTTTTCATGAACTATTTATAAAATATATTTATGGTTTTATTGAGGTGTCATTTAATACTACAAAACGAATAAGTGTACAAGCATACAGTTGGACAGGTGCATAGATGAGCATGTTTTGTTTGGTAGTCGGTCGAAACTGACCGTAAAGTCCACCATCGGGCATGAAAGAGTTGTGTCTGAAACATTAACATTACATTGAGGCAAAACTGCTTATTTTACAAAATGTTCCCAAAAACTGTGGCTTGTGAAAGCGCTATATCCAAGACTTTTATGAGAGTTACATGAAAATTTGGAGCATATTTTTTGATTATTTCTGTATAAAGACATCGATGTTGCTAAGTCGTATGTATGTGGATACGATATGTGCTCAAAAAATAAGGTACATAATTATTTTTCTCAAAAAATATTTATTTATTCATTAATTTGTATTTTATCTCCTTCAAAGTAGTCCCTTTCAGATATAATACACTTGTGCCAGCGTTTCTTCCAATTCTCGAAGCAGTTCTGAAATACACTTTTTGGTACGTCCTTGAGTGGTGGATACGGAGGCTGAGGCATGATGTTGTTGTTGGCCAAATAATCTCTCGACGCATAACTTCAAGGTAATACTCCTTATTTACCGTACGACCTTATGGTAAGAACTCCTAACGCACTACGCCATGGTAATCGAAGAAAACAGTGAGCGAAACCTTGACATTTGATCGAACTTGGCGTGCTTTTTTCGGTCTTGACTCTCCTGGACTCTTCCATTGGGACGACTGGGCTTTGGTTTGGATGTCGTAACCATATAATCATGATTCGTCACCAGTTATGACCTTTTTAAGCAAATATGGATCATCGTTGACGTCATTCAACAATTCCTGAACGATGAGCATCGACGTTGTTTTTGGTCAAAATTCAGCAATTTTGGAACGAACTTCGCTGCCACACGTATTATGCCCAAAATTTTCGAAAAGATTGCATGGCATGAGCCAACCGATATTCTGACATCCTCAGCAACTTCTCTAACTGTGATCCGACGATTTTCCGTAACAATTTTCTTCACTTTCTCAACATTTTCATACGTGCTGGGGCATCCAGAGCGAGCGTCGTCAATCATATCTTCTCGACCTTCTGTGAAAAGCTTGTATCATTTGTAAACATTTTTTTTTAACTCAGAGTACTCTCACCGTACGCCACTGTCAACATTTCAAGTGTTTTTGAGCACTTAATTCGATTTTTTACACAAAATTTGATGCGACTTCTTTGATCCATTTTTTTCGACAGGAGAAAATCGCCGAACACGCAAAACACTTGTCTTATTTATGCCTCTCACAAAACAAACTAAACATGCTATATGGATAAAACCGTCAACATATCTTCGAGACGAGTGTACCAACATAAAAAAAAATAATTATCAAAAGTGGAATGTACGTAGCCCGCGAAATTAGAAAATTCACCTTTTTTTGAACACACCTCGTATAGCTACAATATTGGTTGTCTTATGTTGTGTTAACGCTCCAGAACGAAAATTCTTCAACGAAAGGCTCGATTTTGACACAAAATAAATTGATCAAAACTCACAGGAAAAATAAGGTATCAAAACGTGTACACAATCTGGAATAGAAAAGCAGAATTCGAATCACTCGGAATTCTTACCTTTATCCAACTCATAATCGATGTGACTTGGCCTACTCCTAAATACAGCAATAAAAAATAATTTGTGTGAACTAGAAAGCACGCGTGTCAAATATCCCAAGTTTGTTGGTTGGTTTCTTTTCAGCTATGCTTCGAGGGGATGACACATTAACAGATTGGTCTGACAGATTTAAAAATATTTGAGAAAATTGGCAAAATGTAAAAAAATTTAATCCAATTATCCACAAAAACGGTTAAGTATGTCAGACCAATCTGTTAGTGTGTCGTCCCTTTTATTCCATTGTCAAAATTTGCCGAAATTTAATATAGACCACTAGGGAGGAAAAAACACATTCGCATTATTTAGAAGTTGCTTTTAGCGCTTTTTAAATGTTTCCTCATAATGGACTTTAGAAATGTTACCCTTTTGCTTGTTTACTTTCACAGCTCCATTATAGTCATCTTTACGTCTATATTATTCATGTTTCCTTTATGAGCCTGGTCATTTGTTTAACATACAAAAGAACAAATTCATAACGAGTCACTCCAGTGTCTATAATAGTTTGATGTATGTATTTAATTACTTTTGTTCTTACATATGTACAGGAGGCACGCTATATGTCGCCATTCAGTTACAATTTAGTACGAGTTTAATTGGCTCTTTAATTATTCATTCACATGTTTGCTGTTTCTATTAGATTGTCTATTTGCTTTTACTACAATAAAAACATTAAGTTGGAGACAGAGGGGCGTCAGTGAATTTATTAAGAAATGTGAATAATGTGACGGGCACAACAATCACTTTACAAACGTGAAATATGTCCCCGATTTTCGGCCAACTAAAGTAGATTCATTCATCTGGCCTATGGATGACTGAGACAAATTCATAGCAATCGAGCGCATTCCTGGTTCCTGGTTTACGTTATCTATGACGTCATAACTCAAGCAATTTGATGGTTCCCACCTGTACAAACAAAATAGTATGAACAATTATTTGCTCAATTCGATAACTGAATGTGAATCTGTTCATTATCAGGTTCCGCTAAAGGCTAATCATGAAGCTTTTGCCAGCGATTACACTTAACTAAAACGACGTCAACGATGGCGCAATAAGATATTGCTCTTGCTTGGTCCCAGCGCCAGAGAAGAATCGTAAAACCGACCTACAATAACAAAAACACGATTACCATGTTAGCTTAATACGCACATATTTTATTTATACAATGGGTGATATCATCAGGCCCCAAATTCCAGAATTATGCACGAAAGCAGCACACAAAGTGAAATTTACACAAACAAGATACAAGAAGCGTAACTCGCAAAGTGGAATGGTAAACAAGCAGGCGGGGGTAGAGAATGGCGACACAATGGATACAGAGTATGATTCTACTTGAATTACTATTTGCTTGATTAAAAGATACCAACAAATGGCGCCCAAATGTCCACTGGAATAAAAGATGGCGTCACAAGTTCAGGAAGAAAAGCCACGAGTGATGTGTAAATTAAACCAAATGACAAGTTTTAATGAAGTTTGTGATGTACGAAACCAAAATAAGAATAACACATCTAGAGGCAGTTTAGTTGCATAGACTATATAATATAATTTTATACAGATTAGAAATACGTATATCATATGACACCATAAAACGCGTAAGCCATGGAAGAAGAGCCAAGGCATCTTTATAATATGTCGATACGATAAAAAACTATAAAAATAAACAAATTTGAGAGAGCTCTCACATTCACCGAATCTTCAAGCATTCTATATTTGGACTCACAAAAAGTGATCTTCCGTTTAATGGCGATTCCGAACGTCATTTTCACACATCAAGGTGGTCGTTGCATAAATAATGATAGGGGATTGGATCTGCTACCAGTAGTATGAAAAAAATTATTTTGGTGAAAAGTGGCAAACTTATAAAACGTATGTTTTATGTTTCAAGGCGTTACGTTGTTTACTATTTTTATATGAGCCACCAGTAAAATATCTCGGCGAATGTGTAAATATGCAAAAAATTGGTCACCATTATATAATTCAATATTTCCATTTGAAAGGTCTCAGGCTAACCAATATTAAAGCCGAACTAGATTCTACTCTGGGGGGGTCTGCTCCTTCGTTTACAACTGTAAAATATTGGGTAGCAGAGTTTAAACGAGGCCGTACGAGCTGCCAAGAGAAACACAGTTAAGATAATCCACAAAATGGTATTGGAAGATCGTCGGCTGATGGTGCATGTGCTGGCTGAAATGATAGACATTTCAAAAAGTGCTATACATGAGAAAACTCTGCGCAAGGCGGATGCCGCTCTTGCTTTCAATAGAGCAAAAACAGCGTCATGAATATGCTTCAGTAGAGTGTTTGGCGATGTTTCACAGCAATAAATCTGAATTTCTGCGCCGATTTATAATGGATGGATAACACATGGGTCCACCACTTCACACTTGGGACAAAGGAACAGTCAAGTCAGTGGACTGGCAAGGTCATGGCGTCTGTTTCTTAGGATGCGCATGGGATTTTTATTGATTATCTTCAGAAAGGAAAAACAATCGACGGCGAATATTATGCTAATTTATTGATGAAATTATGGAAAGGGGCGCATTTGGCGAAAAAGAAAATGTTGTTTTATCAAGATAATGCTCCAGTTCACACATCGCCAATTGCAAAGACCAAAATTAATGAATGAAAGTTCGAATTGCTTCATCAAGCACTTTATTCGTCAAATTTAGCTCTCTCAAACTATTTTCTAATTCCCAACTTGAAAAAATGGCTCGGTGGTAACAAAATTGCCAACAATGAAGAAGTGGAGTCTGCGATTGATGGCTATTTTAAGGAGTTTGACAGTTCTTATTATAAAGAGGGTATTGGAGCTATTGTATATCGCTGGAAAAAGTGTATCGAGCTAAAAGGAGATTATGTTGAAAAATAAACAAAAATGTCCCAACTTTGTGTCTTCTTTGTTATGTCGGCTAGTTTTGGGACTGCCCCTGCATTGCAATCATCTGTACCATTATGTATCCTATTAATAAAATTTTTGATTTATTGAACATCATGGCCAAGTTTTTTGTAATTAAGATTGGCGGGTAATCCGAATTTCAATTCAGTGTGCTCTGGCCGTATGATAACCGACTTTTTAGGCTTGAAATCGGAAATTATGGACTGGATGATATGTGGTTTCAACAAGACGGTGCCACGAGCCACACAAAATGACCGATTTTGGCTTTGACGTATAATTCCCAAACGTTGGAGTATTTGAAACTTAATATTCGTCAAGTTAACGCCGAGATACCGCTCGAAATGTGCGAAAAAGTGGTCGAAACCCGCTCTAAATGGATCCATTTCAAAAATAATGCTGCAACCAATCCAGAGGCGGTCATTTAAATGACATCGTATTTCGTACATAATCGTAAAGTTCAAAAAACAAAAACCGAAAAATAGATAACCTGGTATTAGTATTGTTAATATTAATAATTAATGTTATATTAATAATAGGCAAATATTATTTGAATATTACACATCTTTTGCGTGAAGCTATTCGCAAGAAGAGTTATGGACAGACTGATCTTCGTTTTTGTACCACGGTTGACTACTGTCTATTTCCTATACTCAAAGGACTGCTCCGCGGACACCATTGACACCACTTAATGTGATTGGCTGCGCGCTTTGAGGCCCATAACGGAAGGTGACAATTTGGCATTCTTCGGTGATTAAAAAAAAAACGTTGGCATCACTGTTTCGTGCGGTGAGGGAATACTTTGAAGATGAGAAACTAGATTTGGACGAACAAGCAATCTACGTCGATCTTAGGATGGCTATCAATTCGCTGGAAGCTCGCTAGAGGAACAAATTTGGCTTAGAAACAGCTCACAATCATAGGCACGATAAGTCTCAATTTGGCAAAATCAATCATGTAAAACTTTCTCTACGTTACGTACCGCATATGGCATCACAATAAGCCAGAATCAGTCGAATCAGCAAGAAAAAAACTAGACCAAACAAGTAACGAAAGCTTTGCTTTCCAATATCGTTTCAACAATATTGTCACGTATCCATTAAAGGCTACAATACAGATGGTGATAGTTGGTAGACATCTCAAGAGGCCGGCCATTCCAACTCATACAAATTTTAAGAGAACCGCCAAAAATTATCGTGGATATTGAAACATATAAAAAAATGCGACGAAAAAATGGGTAAGGTCAATATATTATGTATGAAAAGAGGGCGTTTTTGACACGGCCACTTATATGGTACAAATTGCTATTGATGGAATTCTCAGAGCCTCGTCTAGATGAGTTTGGACTGCGGTCCCAAGCGGTGAGTACACAAGCTTTTATGCGGCATACGTGCAGTGTCTTTCTATTTGTTTATTTTTTTTCAAAAATTTGCGTCTGAGATCACAGTTTATTATACGAGCCATATTATTTCCTACTCAGCCTAATCAATATCCAGACTAAATCTTACCCATTCCCACCATTAGTATACATATAGTAAACCGTCAAATAAAGGCTATGGTTTCCTATTGGGTCACCACCTATGTATTTCTTCCCAAGCGTGTACAATTAAAGGAAATGAAAAAAATTGGAAATTATTCCCAACAATTGGCATTCGAAACAAACTTTTCCAAGAAATTCAATAATTAATTTAGACGATTTTCCTCAATTCTAATCGTTTTCATGAGAATTGATGAGACATAGTTTGTGTATGTAACGATTGTTCGAATTATCGCTCACACACACGTACACATACTCGTATATTGTGCATTAGGGTGGCGACCAAATGAAAAAAATGTTGGAATTGTAAATTTGGCGGGGTCTTGGATATCGGTGTTTGACATAAAACAACTGTGAAGGAAATAGATCAACATTTAGAGAATGTGCATTTACGAGGTGTGTTCAAAAAATAAGGTGAATTTCAAATTTAGTTTTATCCATATAGCATGTTTAGTTTGTTTGTGAGAGGCATAAATGAAACAAGTGTTTTGCGTGTTCGGTGATTTTCTACCATCGAAAAAATGGGTCAAAGAAGAACAGAAGAACTATCTTGGGAACAGGAAAAAGTCGCAGGGGGCTAAATCTGGTGAATACGGTGGCTGAGGTAAGACAACGGTGTGGTGTTTGTAATTCAGCTTCTTGTCCGATATTACCCCAACGTATTTTGCACAGTCTGCGAAAGGAATTTCAGTACCTCCCAGGGAGATAGGATCCACAGGTGGAACCTTATACCTCCAGGCGAACAGAACTACTTCGGTCTTTTTTGGATTTACTCCGAGACCGCTTTCCCCCGCCCAATGTCAACCACTCAATAGTTGTCGTGGACGTGAAGAATATATGTCAGCCGGTTACAAAAAATCTTAACATTCAATATAGTTCTCTCTTCACCCTGAAGGAAAGTTGTAATAGAGAAAATCAACGATGGTTCTGAGTTTTTCGGAGTCAATTTATTCACCCTAAACACTATCAATTCTATCATTTAATTTCATGGAATTGAATTAATTTGAAGTTTAATGGATCATGATTATAATCATTTGTTAACAATCACAAATCGTTTTACAGAACAATGAAAGTATCACCAATGAGAAAATAAACGGAAAACGAATATTTTGAAAATGTAATAAACTATGCATTCCATTTATTTTGATGTCCGAATATTATTAAGTTTTAACACAAGAAAATAATAAAAATGTGCACAGATGTAAGGAAATAAACATGAAATTCGAGAGGAATTTATAAGTACAAATTTTAAAAGACAAAAACTGCATGGTATGGATTTACAAGTACTGCATAAAAGTAAATAATTCGAACTAGCATTGTAAGATAATTCCTTAATTTTATTCACGAAATTCAAAAGAAGTCTGAAGAGTCCCATTAAAATTCTTTAAATTTAATATTAACATTTCATTCTGATCCTCCACGGATGATCCGAAATGACGATCATTTTTGGATGATTAGATTCGAATTGTGCACTAAACGAAATACTAACATCTGGACTGTGATTATCCATGTAAAACAAGCCTATAGCTGGTCCAAGTCGAAACTTATTTATTTAACATAACGGAATTTGCCCGCAGGATCATGGACGATGTAACCGCTCGTTGTAAGATAAGTTGCGTGGCGAAAACATCGCCTCATTATAGCCAAAATAAAGACGCAGCTCGTTTGTAGTACTTTGCAATTACAACGACCACAATTAGAACGGTGTCACTGAAATGTGCATGAACAGGGATGTTTTCTACCCGTATCTATCAATTCCTATCATAAATTGCATTCAATTAAAAAAAAATAAGTTTAAGAAAATATGTTTCAATCTTCTCAAAGTTATCAACTACAACCATACATCGCTTTCAATTAATGAATATAAAAATGCCCATTATTTCATTATTATATATTACATATTACATATTATATATACCTATATGTATGTGTATATATATATTATAGAGTATTTGGTAAAATCTAATAAAAATAAAAATCCTACTAATGTCAAATTTGCAGTGCTGGATTCAGAGTGATTTTTTGTTTTGTTCTGTGTCGATTTCGCCCTAATTCGAATCTGCTCGGATTATGAGATTTTTGTATACAAAATTTCTCGATTGTGCTTGGACAGACATAGCGATATTTATTTTTGCAGCGATTTTGTGTACCCATCTTTCGTAAGGTACGCCTGGGATGAAAATTGAGGTATTCGATTATTCACAAGTCTGTTCTGCAAGAAAACTGTTAACTCTATTTACCGTCTACACTGTATTAAAATTTAGCATTATTTGGTAAGGTCAGTTGTATAGATTGGTTTCCAACGGTAAAAATTAGTGTACACAAAATTGTTAGTTTTCAATATTATGAGACTTAAAACTTTTACTTTTGATTTCCTGCCATTTCTTAGCAAAATTTTCTACGACCGATTTAGTATTACAATATTTTAAATTCATACAACTTTTCATTAGTAAATGTTCATAACCTATCCAACTATCAAATATCCAACGTATTTAAGTCTTTTAGCTCAAAATAGGATATCTAAATATACTCTTACGAAACGCCACAGAATTCACACAAAAAATAATTTTGGGGAAAGTGGAAGTTTTTGTTTCTTTTTTGCAAATATATCCGAAGATCTGAACAAAATCAAATCGTATGCAAATATCTTCTAGTGAAGGCCTATGTGCCCTCAATAAGGTGCATTACGGTATACTACCTCATTGGAGGACTTTAGAACAGAACTGTCTCTCAAAATTAAAAAAAAAATATGTGCTTATAAATGTATTTTTGTTATGTCTTAATTTTTAATTAACCCTGCTTAACTTTATTAGGATTTGAAGTCACGGCATACTTGTTGCTAGACACACATGATAGGCCCTAAATTATAAGATGACATTCGTTATGTCTTACTCGTATTGACGAACGTAGTGCTAATGGCTGACGAGACACATTCAAAGCGATAGATAGAAAATAGAATATTGGATTCGCTAGGAAGCACTTTAGAAAGCTGACCTATGAATGTAAATGTCTGTCTAATACTTTTCAATCAATGATGGAAAAGCTAGTGCTTATTTACTTTATTCGCCCCATAATAATTCTATCTGTAGGACACTCTTGTCCAATTACATACCGATTTTCACTCAAGCCAAAAATATACGGATTCAGTTGTAATAAAGACGATTAAAATGATCGATATTAAATTATTTTACATTTCTACGGTATCTTCTTAAAAAATTGTAAGCCGATGGAATCAATAACCCATAAAATATTTGAAGTATCACCTTAGATAGCTCGAAGGATTTTGGACCGATTTGAACAAAAAAAAAAGTTTGCTCTGGACCACGTTTTATTAGGTCATATTTGTACTGAGTAAAACCAAAATCATAAAAAGACTAGCGAGTGATTAGTGCCAGAACGGTTGAAGCATATTGTGTACGGCGCTCTCTCTCAATAAAAAATTGAGCTTATAAAAACCTTAATAAATTGTGTTGGTTTTGATTTGGCTTGCATTCTTTTGTTTGCGCGCCAATTTCAATACATTATTTACACAGTTTCTAGCATTGGTACACTCCGATGCTACCTGGTGCATGGTCTGTGATACACTGACAAAATTTTCATCTAGATGGCGTCTGAGTCAAATGTGACTCCGTCAAACGATACACCCAGAAATAGCTTACCTCTCTTCAGAGTAAGCAAAATTCAGCAATGAGAGTAGAATAGTTAGAATAGTTGCTATGAAAATCTTTGCGCGCAGCAGTAGGGGGAATTAGGAATCCTTAAACAAAAAAGCGGGAAGCGAAGTAAATCTCAATCTCCGTCCTTGAAAAAATCTTCAATTAATAAAAAAAAACTTTAGAACCTTAAGCAAGAACAAAAGACTTATTAGAAAAGATCAAAGACTTAGAAAAAAAGTATTCGGCGGTTGCAAATAAACTAGCGGTAATTAAAGCAGAAAATGAAAAGCTAAAATCGGTAAAAAATACTACAGAAACTAGAAGCAAAAAAACATGAAACCGATGAGGATGAACTCGCTGAGGAAACCGATTGGATCCTCAAAAAGAAAAAACAATCAATGAAAAGAAAATCCGAGTCCTCTCCAGAATTGGCCACTGTAAATACACCTACAGCTTTAAGCACCAAATTGAGTGATGCAAGTGTAAAAATTCCTCGCCCACCTCCAATTGTTATCAATGGTGTAAGAGATTTCAAAAAACTACACGGCCAACTGCTACCAACTATAGAAATTTAATCAAGGCCTAAAATGTATTAGCGCCATAAATAAACTTGAATTTAAAACTAAAGAACCGCTAGATATGTTTCTTTTAACATTTCATTCAACTGAAGATGTTAACAAAATATACGGCATAAAAAACATCCTAAATACCATAATAAGGATTGAACCGTTAAAGGCTTCCAATCTAATTCCGCAGTGCCAAAAATGCCAATTGTTTGGTCACACAAAAAATTACTGCGGGAAACCCCCAAGATGTGTGAAATGCGCGGCAAGCATTTGACTTCTGAATACCAGAAAACAGAAGCTGATTAGCCAAATTGATGTAACTGTGGCGAGCCGCACCCAGCAAGCTGCGAAAGAGCTGCAACATATTAAAAACAAAAAGTCAGCTGTAGCTGAAAAACCAAAAAGTACTGAAAAAATCAAACAGCTTTCAAGTAAACTTCCTCAGCTCTCCTTCTTGTAGCCAATAACGCTCTCAGCTTTGCGCAAACTGTAAAAACTCCTGCCCGCAACTCCTGCCCAAACACATAAATGAGCTAGAAATAACTCTAAATACAGAAAACGTTGATGTTTTTCATTTCACTAATCACGGAGACACATTTTACGAAACACTCATATTCAAACATCAAAAACTACACCCTCTACCACACAATACATCCGGATAATTGTGCACGGGGCGGCAGTGCTGTCATAATTAAAAACTTTATTAAACATCACTTGGATGATAAAATATGTAAAAAGGAATTTCAAGCTACATCCGTTTCCGTGGAAATTTCTAATCAACCATTATTTTTATTATATAGATAATTTAGGAAGTACAAAACATCAGCCTTCGAAAAGCTGGGCATTTCTTAATAAGAACTTAGGTAGAAATCAAAAAAAAAAAGATGGAAACCAAAGATAAGAATGGAATTTCAATAAATGACGATACGGATAAAGCGAATAAATTCAATAATTATTTTTTACAATCTATTAGCGAAATAAAATCTCAAATTGAGCATCTTCCCGATGACAACTTTAATATGTTTTCTTCTGTTGCAAGACAAGCTAATAGTTTCCAAATAGAGAACGCAACTCTAAATGATGTTGAAAGAATAATTACACAAATGTCTCTTCGTAAAAGCCCAGGCTTTGACAATATATCAGCAACTATTCTACGTAAATGTATCCATTGTTTGTCGCAAAACTTGTTAAATATTTTTAATTCCATCATTCGAACTGGTAAATATCCGACAGCTTTGAAAATGCACAAGGTGATTCCAATACCCAAAGAAAATAATGCTTCTTCGGTTGAAACTTCTCGACCAATAGCAGTGCTCTCATTAATAAACAACATATTTGAAAGAATTATATTCAATCAGATAAATGAATATTTAAACAATAATGACTTGCTTAGTCGTAATCAATATGGATTTAGGAAGGGCTGCGGAACGGAAGAAGCTTCAATTAATGTTGTAAATTACATATGTAAATGTCTAGACAATGGAAATAGGGGTGCAATTGGAGTGTTCTATGATTTTACAAAGGCTTTCGACTTAGTAGATCATAAGATCTTATTAGAAAAGCTTTGGTTGTATGGCATTCGCGGAAAAGCACACTCTATTATAAAAAGCTATTTATCTAATCGCCAGCAATTTGTAGACATTAACGGGCAGAGAAGTTCTATCAGGATAATTGAACACGGAGTGCCCCAGGGAAGTGTTCTTGGTCCACTTCTTTTTAAAATATATATAAATGATGTAGCTAATTTGGAACTAACTGGGAAGATGTTTGTTTATGCAGACGATATTTGTGTTATTTATCCCTTTATACATGAATCGGTGGCAAAAGCATATATTGAACATGATGCTGCTGTAATTTGTGAATTTGCGAAGATTAATAAACTTTTTTTAAATGCTGAGAAAACTAAAGTTATACGTTTTAAGCCTTACGGTTATAATATCAATTTTTTGATACTCGTTGATGGAAGAGAAACCAAGGAAGTGGATTCACTTAAATATTTGGGACTGTATCTTCAATGTAATTTATCCTGGGACATACATATCAAAAGGTTACGCAGTAAGTTATCGCAAGCTCTAGGACTTTTGTACAAATTTAAAAACAAATTTAATAAAACAACGAAACTTTTAATTTATCAAGCTTTAATTCAAAGTAACTTCAACTACTTGATTGTTCTCTACGGTTATAAAAAAAGCAACGAACTTAAAGCACTTCAGAGAACTCAGAACAAAGCTCTTAAAATTGTAGGAAATTTTCCAATCCGAACTTCTACCTTATCAATATACAAAGATTATTACCCAAATATTTTGCCAATTTATGGTCAATACCAATTGCAAATGTTATTGTATGTTTTTAAATGTATGCATAACATTGGATACCACACAATTTCATTTTCACTCAATCAGAATAGGTTTAACACCCGCAATAACAATAATCTGAGAGCTCCAACTTGTAGATTAAACATGACAAAACAAAGAATAGAATACATGGGTAGCTTTGCGTATAACAACTTGCCACAAACATTTACACAAACACAACAATTACTCGAGTATCTGAATTTAAAAATTCTTTGAAGAAATATTTATATGAAAATATTATAGATTTACTTTCATAAAAAAAAACAAAACAAATGTTATTATAAATGTGTTGGGGAAAATAATGGATATGTACATATGCAGGAAAACAATAATTAAATAATAGGATTGCTAATCACTTTACCGTAAGCCTCTATAAAGTCACTTTGACGCTGAGGCATTAAATTTTATTGTGAACTATCACTAATTACAAAACTGTTATAGTATTGTTTAATATCTAGTAATAAATTTTTTATAACAAAAAAAAAACCACGATTATTAGTTGCTTTATGCAGTCCACCAAGACAGCAACTGAGAAGCAACGACTATATGGGCCTCTTTAATCGCTTTCAAGGGTCTTTTATAGTTGGCAGCGACTTTAATGCAAAACATGCAGTTTGGGATTCAAGGCTCAGTACGACGAAAGGACGTGAGTTGTATAAAGCTATGCAGTGCACAGGATGTAATTCAACTTTAACTGGTAAACCGACGTATTGGCCTTCAGATACCAATAAAATCCCAGATTTAATAGATTTTTTTTATATTCAAAAATATTCGAACAACTCATCTAACTGTTACTGAAGGTTTTGACCTAAACTCCGATCATTCGTTGGTGCATTTAGTAATTTCGCAAGATGCTGCACAAAATCAAAGACCACCCAGATTGGTGAATGCTCTCACCGATTCGAAATATTTTCAACAGCAGTTAATACAACCAGTCAGAAGTACCTCCAGTATCTCCACTATCTGTCTATCTCGCAATCCAGTGTTCCTACTATTTGCAGATCATTTAGGAAAAACCTTTAGTCCAAATGAAGGCTTTGGATAAATTGAAACAAGAGAAACGTTGCCTAAGTGTGATGACATCACTCCAGTTACTCCACAAGAACTAAAAAATGAAATAAATAAATTGAAATTAAAAAAGCCCCCTTGATTTAATTTAGTCACGTCAGAAGTTCTTCGTAATGCCACAAAACTGCATCATCTACGTAGCAAACTTAGTAAATAAGTGCTTCGGCTTGAGGCATGTACCTGGAAATTTGCAGTAATTACCATGATTCCCAAGCCTGGTAACCCACCCAATGAAGTAACTTCGTACAGGCCAATTCCTCTACTGCCGGTAATGTCTAAGCTTTTTGAAAAAGTGTTTTTATCACGATTACTGCCAATAATTGAAAGTAAAAATTTGATTCCTATCCGCCAAAATACATTCAACGGTTAACCAAATACACAGAGTTGGAAGAGAAAAACATCTGCTTTGCTGTATTCCTTGATGTATCACAAGCATTCGATAAGGTATGGAATGCAGGGCTACTTACAAAGTTAAATTATTTGCTGCCAACGCAATATTCATCTCTCAAAAAGGTAAAGGCTGGAGTACCTCAGGATAGTATACTGGGACCTTTGCTGTACCTTCTGTACACATATGACTTGCCGTCAACAAATCAATATATAACAGCAACGTTTGCCGATGATACTGCTCTTCTCGCTGTCGATAACTCTGTTGAAAATGCTACGACCAAACTACAAGAGGCTGTCAATAATGTTGCTTCATGGGCAAAAAATTGAAGATACGATTAAACGAAAGCAAATCAACCCACATAGTTTTCTCTCTAAACACCAATTTGCACTATAAATCAATTTACATCTATGAAACGATTATCCCAAACGTCGACGAAGCCAAATAAATAGGTATTACTCTCGAAGCTAAAAACAAGGAGACGAGTTTGACTTAAAATTAAATAAATTATATTACCTCATAGGCAGGCGCTCGAGCTTATCTATTCATAATGAACTCTTAATACACAAACAAATACTGAAGCCGGTCTGGACTTACTTTATACAATTCTGGAGATGTGCTAGTGAAAGTTACATAGATATAATTCAACGTTTCCAAAATAAAACGCTTCGAAGTATTGTAAATGCACCGTACTACGTTCGAAACAGTGATTTACATCGTGACCTTGGTGTGCCAACAGTCACTGAGGTGGCGAAAAAATTCGCTATGGCTCACAAACATGTCAACCCTACAGCATCTAACTTACTTCAGCCAATTGCTCCCCGTAGACGACTAAGTTGTAAAACAGATGGAGACCTTATGGAAATCGAGCAGCAGAAATTTTATTTTATTATTTTATATGTTCGTATGAATATGTAATTATAACGTAAATTGCTTTCTTAAACATTTAAATTATTAAACGGAAATTGCTTGTTAGTACTATCATAAATGTACTGGTTGCAATTATATAACGTATCTTCCCATAATTAATGATTCGTTAATAAAAAAATATTTGTGCTGTATATTGAGCTGCAGTTGAGTTCATAAACTCAATTTGGAGTATTATTTAAGCTATCGCGCCGAAATATTCGATTTATATAAGATCATACTTCCTGTATTTGTATCGCGGATATAACAAAATGTATTCCTCATCAATCATTCTACTTAAACTCCTGTGAGAAAATTGTCGAAGAATCACGTAGTATGTCTTGGATTTACAAAATCTAATTTGTAAATAAAATTTGTATGTGAGCTATATAAATCTGCAACAAAATAATATAACCTGCCTACATTGATAGATAGCGGTCCACAATTGTGATCAGTACTTTGATTACCGATTTAACGTGAACATCAGGTGGGCGAAAATAGCTAAATGACTTCAAAATGTAGTAAGTCCGCGTTAAATACTTTTTATCCTGTTGAAGCTGGGACTGTAAGAACAATAAAATCAACCTCCATCCGTCATTTGGTCAAGGGCTTCATTGAGTTTTTCCAAGAAAATCCTTGATGCTTTCAAATCATATGTAAAAAAGTATAAAAAATATAGTATAGTATAAATTATCGTTGGTGAATAATACCAAGTGGATCCGGTACATTCGATAGCAACCTATGTTGAATCATGGACTAATATGATCCGCTTCGGTAATTTATATAATTTAGTTCAATTTGGGAAACAAAGGCTTTCTTAAAAGAGCAAACAAATTGTATTATCCATTTCAGTATGATTTTTTTTAGCCAATCTTTAACAATATTCGTATACAATCGCATTTTATGCACCACGCAGAAAAAATCGTCTTTCTCGTTTTTATATGAGATGTCCCTTTGCGTTTAGATGTTCTTCTGTATTCTAAAATGATGTAATAACATATTTTGTATATATATATATATATATATATATATATATATACTATACATAATTGTATTTCGTGCATAATGGCAAGGTCCAAGCATTATAATGAAATAAAAGTTTTGTCGAAATCATAGCTTTATGTATATTTTATTTAACTTTACTTTTGAAACCGAAAAATAGATAACCCAGTTCATTCACGTGCATGTTGGAAGCACAATATGGGCCAAATCGATACATATACGTATATACTCATAGACTTGCTGAATTAAAAATTTGAAGAAATTAACCAAGTAGGAAAAAACTTGCAATACAAGGACTGAATTCACTTTAAGAAAAAGAAAATGTTTCAACAGCTTCATTATTTTTTCTGTGGTATAGTAACATATGAGTACTTTGTAATGGAATGACCTAATGGTGGGAGTTGTTATTGGAAAATATTAAAAGATGCAAATTTTAACTTAAAAAACATTGTATATTGGGCAGAACGTGTTTTTCACTGTGAACCTATCAGACGAAGAATCAGAAAAATATCTATAATAGCGTATATCGTAATCGACGATGCATGTAAACTTCGACTCGGCCGAAGTTTCGATTCATGTCGCCATTTTCTATATTTTTCTAAGAGTTTTTGCATTTATTCGTTAATTGAAGTCAAAATACGGCAATCAAGAAACCTCAAGGAAAATCCCCAAGGTTTGTCCATTTTTGAACAACCGTTATAATTGGAGGCATGGTTATCGAAATATTTCTAGAAAATACGAATTTTTGCAATAAAATTGTACAAATTCGGTAAATTATTTATGTGAAGAAAATTATTCTTATATTTGACTCCTGCCCAACTATGTCCTATCCACTTTTTCTAAATTACTAAAAAATATAGGTCGTATTTATCACATTTAGAAGCATCGAATACGATCTCTTTACAGACCTTTACTTACCTCTTCATAATCTAAAATTCAAAAAAAATATTAACATAGACCGACAAATCAGTCAACTTTTGTTAGAGATGGTTTGAAGTTGCTCCTTGTATCCCTTTGCAAGAATACATGGACATGACCATTCAAACAAACAGATGTTTTCGAATCGATTGGAGTAACTAAAATTAACACTAAAGCAGCATTCTTTGTGCAACATCTGATTTATGGGATGGAAATGTTTCAATAACCATTTTTAAAGATTTTCAACAGTTTAGAGAAACATCGTCATAAGAAAAGTGTAGTGTAGTAAAAGTGTAGCTTTCAATAATAGGAATTTTTAAAGAACTTAAAGAAGTACTCCTTTTTGCGTTTTAATTCCAGTACCATTAACAAATTTTCCTTGTCTACTTTCAACATTTGTTTTGCTTTTCTATTCAGTATGACTAATCCGTCTAACCAAAGTTAGCTAACTTTGAGCTCTATAAAAGGCATTCGCCAAGCGTCACTTGTTGGCGTCAAACAATACAGTTGTTTGTTTCATTTTTTTTATTCGAGGTGAATGAATTTTATATCAGGCTCCTCCTACCAATAACATCTATCTACAATTCACACAAATTGCTCATATACAGTGGTGGAAAAAATAATAGGAACACCGTTATTTTTTTGAATATTTTTTAATTTTTTATTTAATACTTAAATAACTATGAAAATCAAATAAAAAGCGTTAAGTACTTCACATACGCTACCAAAGTATGTAAACATTCAATGTGATTTGTAATAAAATAAAAAAATTATAACATTTTTTTGATTTGACCCTGGAAAAAATAATAGGAGCAATTATAAAAATGGCCTAAATTCTTTCAAAAATGCTGTTTCAGTCGATTTTGAATAAGAGATATTAATATTTAGTGGTAGATCCATCAGCCTTTATCAGTACATGACACCTGCGAGACATAGATTTAACAAGTTGAACGCACGTTTCTTTTGGTAAGGAATACCAAGCTTCTTTGACTTTGCCCCACAATTCACTAAAATTTTTTTAATTCTGTTGTCCAATTTTGTTTTTTTAGGATGGCCCAGAGGTGTTCAATGGGGTTAAGGTCCGGAGATTGTGAGGACCATTTCAACATCGGTATGCTATTCTCTCGTAACCAGGTTTTTACTAGTCTGGAGGAGTGCTTTGGGTCGTTGTCATGCATAAACTGCCACTTAAGTTGCATTTCTTCCTCGGCAAATGGAAGCATTTAATTGTTAAGAATGTCAGCATAATCGACAGCACACATTTTATTCTCAATCCAAAAAATTGGACCAACTCCTGATGCAGAAAAACAGCCCCATACCATCATTGATCCACCACCATGTGTTACAGTCTTTTTTGTGTACTTAGGATCATATTATTTGTTCTTTGGTTGACGGACGTAAGTTTTACCATCAGAACCAAACAAATTAATTTCAGTTTCGTCTGACCACAGCACATTGTTCCTGTTTGAACGGTGTTGGTGTTGCTTTGCGAAAATAAGTCTCTGTTGTATATTTTTTTGCTCAATAACGGCACTTTCCTTGGGTATCGTCCCATCAATTCTGCATCCAAAAGCCAGTTTTTTATTGTTCGACTGGTAACTGGTGCATTTAAGCTCAGCTTAAATTCTTTAGACGACATAAACGGGTTATTTTTAGATTGGTGTACCAATTGATGATCAAAACGAGGTGATGTTTTCCTCTTCTTTCCAGGGTGGGTTTAGAATGAATAGCATTAAAAACTTTGTTCCGCGAAAATTTCTTTATTTTTGCTATTTCTCGAATAGATTTTCCCGTATCGTTTAAATTTCTAATCACTTTTTCTCTTCTTCGCTTGTATGAACACCGCGTCCCATTTCTAAGCACTGATTTGATAAATTACTATGAACGATTAATTACCATTATTTTTTTTCTACACTCTGAGTTTTAGCTACAAAGAGAACACTGCTATTTAGAAATAGCAACAATTCCATTCTTGTCCCTATTATTTTTTCCAAGGTCATATTACAAAAACTTCTATTTTTCATTTATTTTTATAAAAATTTTATTGAATGTGTACATATTTGGTAGCGTATGTGAAGTACTTAACGCTTTTAATTTGATTTTCATAGATATTTAAGTATTTAATAAAAAATTAAAAAATATTCAAAAAAATATCAGTGTCCCTATTATTTTTTCCAACACTGTATATATATATTTTTTTTTCATTTCTCGCTCATGTATTATAAATATAAAGGGTGATTTTTTAATCGTAGTTTTTTTAAAAATCGAATAAAACACTAAAATTGGCATCGTATATTAAAATTTTTTATTGGAATCGATAAATTGGTCTTTGCATTTAATTTTTAAAGATAATTTCATGTAAATATTGCCCGCGGCTCCGTCTCAAAATGTCAATTCGGAAGGTCCAATTTTTCGAGCATTTCGGCCTGTATTCCGCGAATAACACGTGTTATGTTATCCTGTAAGGCTTCAATAGTGTTCGGCTTGTCCACATAGACTAACGACTTGACACAACCATGTAAGAAATTAAATTAAATCGCAGGATCTTGAGAGCCAACTCACAGGGCCAAATCGAGAGATAAGCTGCTCACCAAATTCATCCCTCAACATATCCATTGTTTCAGAACATTGGGGCATGTTGCACCGTCCTGATGAAATCACATGTCAACTAAGTTCAAATCAGCCAATTGGGGCAAAAAAAAACCTTGTGGTTGAGTAACACATGCCCAATCGCTGAGAACGGCAACGAATTTACATTTCACGATCGTCATTAACACTGGTCGCTACGGCTGCAGTATTTTCTTCGGTACGCACTCTACGCATGCGAATCGATGGTTTTATGTCCAACCAAGTAAATTTGGTGAGAAATTTGGAGATAACGGCACGAATTGTTGATTTAGCAGGTCGATTATGACGACCATAAAATGGTCGTATCAAACGATGGACATTTGTCACAGAGCACGAACTTTGATAATAAATTTCAACGATTTGCAATAGTTGCTCGTTTGTTAGTCTTTCCATGATGAAAGGGCAGAGTATACTGTACACTTTTCACTTTGACACATGACGTTTGGACGCCATTACCAACTAGTGCTGCCTGAAAAACTTAAATCTTAAAAAATCACCCTATATTATAGAAGTAAGTTATACATAAAAATAAAATAGATTTGAAATACGAAAGCTTTAGAAATTCTTGCTCGTTCCACACAACTTTGTTACGAAATCAAATCACGAAGCAAAACCATATTTCCAACAATTAACAAGTCATTTAAATGCCTTATCGAGAAATAGAACAAAAAGTTCCGCATATGAAAGTATGAATGTATATTTTATTCTGAATAAATTCAAATACCCTATAGGACTGCGTTTTAAGTATCCACTGTATACAGGTAAAGAGAGTATATTTAAAGCAACGACGAAGAGGAAATCATTGCCGATCCATTGTTCTAAATCACTGATTCTTGTACGTTTCGGCAAAGGTCTCTTTTAGCAAATGTTCAATTGCTTTCACTTTCTAAGGCGAATATGTTACGCCATATTATTTCACAATTTTTGTTGTAACTAATTACGATTTCAAATTAAAAAGATTGTTTTTGGAGGACTACAACGCGGCATCGGTAGTTGGTGAGCGTAACACCGGCATGACCGGCAAAAGCCTATAATGCACTTGAATACAGTGGACAGTTGTAATGTGTACATGTAATATTAAGTATACTTTATGACTTATTTTACTGATTTTAAGCAATCGAGAAAGTACACAGTAGCAACTTCGTTACTGCCTGAAAAATTTTAAATCATTTAATGAGGAAGATGATTGAAGCGCTCTCTCTATGAGTGCATAAAATCAATGATACGCTACTATCCAAAAAATACGACCAGTTTCCAATTCAAATTGCGCAGTTTTACCGAATTTCAGAAATATGCTTTTTTCTAATTTGTCATAGACTTGAACCGAAATAGCCACAAACTCTATCAGACAAGAAAAACGTCCTTGAACCTGATAGCCGAACATTTTATCTTTTAGATCCCAGAGAAAGTTGATTTGCCTATAGTGATTTTCAGCTTTATAGCAACACATAGCATTCACCTGATTTACCACGGCGTGACTTTTGGGTGTTTGGTAAACTTAAACGATCACTCGCTCGGGAGCCATCGTTGAGTCGATCAAAGAAACCCAAAGCAAGAACATAAAGATTTTTTTTTCGGGAAAAAATATATAAACTATAAACATTGTAGATACAGAATACCGGGTGAAGGTATAATTAGTCGTCTACTGATTCAAATTTCACCATAACTTTTACCCGCTATGTGATACACAAGTGTCCACATAAAAACTTTTAACTGATGTAAAAAGAATGCTTCCAACAATTACATACAACAACTGGGTATAAGGCTTGTACTTGTGGGATCCTGACCTAATCTTAAAAACCTCCCGTAACGGAATATTGAGCATTTCCAGAGATTTTCAACAATTGTAGCATTAATCGTTAACTAACAGCAGTAGCGTAAATCAATAATAGCAGTATAGCGTAAATCAACAGATACGGAAAAGTGTCATTCGTTCTCATATAGTTTTTAATGGAATGTCCTAGTTGTTGCTTAGTTATATGAAAATAATACAAAATTCAAATTTTTATTAGAAAACGGAGAAAATTTCATGTACTTTGTATGAGTAAAAGGTCGCTTTAAAGCACTCATCTATCTAGCAATAAGTCACTACATCGTCCACAATATTCTTGTCCACAATTTTCACAAATGAGACAAATTTGTCCTAAAGAAAGAAAACTGAGTCATGGGAAAGCTTAACCCGAATTTCGAAAAATGTAACTTTTTTAGATTTCTTTCCAACAATTTAATACACGTTAGTAGCTAACAAATACGGGATAGAACCACTCCAATTTATAAATATTTGTTACGGACCTCTCTAGTTATCTTCCATCTTCCATTTGACACGTCCACATATCCGAGCATGAGTCGGCACATCGTCCACAGCGGTCGCTGGCAAACACTTCGAGTTGCCGAGCAATCCACAAGTATAGTAAAAGCTTCTCAAATTGACGTTTCGAATTGTCGCTAAGTAACAAGAGAACGGTTATTGAAAAATATTTTGTTGGTATTCAACTGGAAAGTTTTCGTTGCAACGAATCGGTACTTCATCCCGTAGACTGTAATCTATGGTGGAGGGTATATAGGCTTCAGCCCAGGCGATCTAATCTATTATAAGTTTAAACTTCAATAGAAACCATAGATTTTTATTAACACAAAATTTTCAGACAACTAACAATAAATTCATACTGGCATTGCTTTACGACTTATGTGGAGAAAATTACATTTAAATTTAGAAAGTAAATTATTATAAGGATACAAAGGCTCAATACTCTCATAACATGTAAAGGATAGCAAATATCCTAGCATACAAGTGTGATGACCTTGGAAGTAGTAAACAATTTTATTACCTAAAAATTCACATTTAATGATACTTGTAGTAAATCCCACAAAAATTAGTGACAAATTTGTTATACAATTTAGCAGTGTTCGCGGCAGACTTAAAACGTGCTCTAAATTGCTTAAAAGTCGTGGAATCACTACCCAACATTACATGTATGAGATATTGTAGTAAGTTTCATGATTTGTTTCGTTTATCAAAATCGATAAACGCCGAGGGTACAATTTTACAATTTTACAATTTACAATTTTGTTTCAATTGGTCGAATATTTCGTCAGCAATGTTTGTGCAGTAGCAAAAAGACACAGTTTTCGTTTGTAGCCATGGAATCTTCAAATAATTTTTAGTACTTAGGTGGACAGCGAAATTTCAAAGAAGTTTTCAGTTTTCCTGGTTAGATCTTTTTTCCGAAATTATTTGCAATTAAAAGTGAAAAAGAAATGTACTTATCTTCGAAGGAATGAAGATAAGTACATTTCGACCAATTTCAGCTGTAACGGGTAATTGTGGTTTCTAAAATCTAACTTATAGTATATACACCCCTCGGAAACTCTATTGGACTTTTCGGTTGTTTTCTTGATGAAAGTTTCTTAACTCTATTTTTCTTCTAATAATGCCACTTTCTGATCCTAAATTCTGGAAACTCTAAATGGTGTTACATAAATAGTTTTTTTTTTTTTTTAATTTAAAAAGCTTTGAACCAGATGGTTAAGAAGGATACATCGTTGGTCATAATCGTGCTGAGTATAACTAAATTTAGGAATGTTTATTTAGCACCACAAGTTGCCTTGAGCAAACCTATATTTTAACAATAATTATAAGAGACATATAATAATTAAAATGTTCGTTACTGAAACATCAGGTAGGTGAACTGACATACACCTTACATATACTTTCAATAAACGACCTTCTACATTGGTGCAACAGAGTGCGGAACACCAGAAGGGCAGTAGTTAATGGTTTTACTCTTCTCAAATACTGCTCCGAATTATTGTTGTGCGTTGAAGTAAAACTTTAACTGACAGTTAACAGCCGTTCGCTTAGAAATTATAAAGGTATAGACTTTTGTTAAGTTGGTTAATTTATATATATGTAGTGGTAGTGCAGTTCCATTTCCAGAACAAAATTTATTAAATGCCTTGCCAGATTGTACTGAATTTAGTGCAATTGAGTGAAAGACATAATCCCAGGGAACTATTTGGTTAAATTAATTTCTATAGGATGTACCACAAAATGCAACGAATACATACATACTTATAATATTGTCAAAATCAGTATAGTAAATACACTCGTATGTGTTTACATGGAACCAGTACAGATTTTCTGCCCGGGGAATTTACTTGCATATCGTATATCTTTACCCAACTTCGTTTTGCGCTGGTGTGCCGGGATGAGCGTGGTAATCCGCTAAGTTTTTATCAACAAATCCTCTGAGTTAATGCACTTTACCGTATTTATCCCAATTGAATGAAAGATATGGTGTGATATCCAGGAGAATATAGGTTAAATATGGTAATTTGTATGGGGTCAGCAGAAATATTATTGGCACAATTTCTACCATTCCAGGTTGTAAATCCTAATGCAGGGGCAAAGTGAAGCTTCACTAAATCGGACAATTTGTGTAAGAGGTACCCGAATGGGTCTGGAACTGCAGTCCTTTCAGAACTAAGTTAAGTAAACACATGACGTTTATCAAAAAGTCGTTATTATGCGAATTGACAACACAAGCATGGCGTTCTGGAACAAATTTCTTAGGTAACGACCTATCAAGCGTAACTTCTGGGACCACCCAAGACAAAAACTTCATAACATCGTCTGATAATGACCATTTGAGACGAACTCTCTTTACTTGACCAATTTCAGAAACATTACCAAACAACTACTAAATAGTACGTTCAAGTTTCTACTTTTGCTTCATATAACCGGTTGGTTTTGGAACAAACTCGAACAAAAATAATCGATTATATAGGTACTACTGAAAGTAGAACCTGTTCTTTGTCACTATGAGGCCTTCTGCAATTCGTTTTTTGTAATCGACAATTTTGCTGGACAACTTTTAAGAAGCACATCGACCATTCCGTTGATGAAGCCAATAGGCGGTCTAGAACGCTGTATCCAGTGCTTAGTA
Source organism: Philornis downsi (assembly GCA_019455685.1). Taxonomy (NCBI): domain Eukaryota; kingdom Metazoa; phylum Arthropoda; class Insecta; order Diptera; family Muscidae; genus Philornis; species Philornis downsi. The sequence continues at coordinate 497,269 of JAHXMU010000751.1, forward strand.
AAAAATGCAACTGGAAGAATAAATCTATTACCAATAAAACAGTAATAAAACCAGTTCTGCTTTACGGTTGCTCTGTAGTTGCTTCAACATAGGGTCCTAAAAACTAAATATAACTTACCACGCTTGTTCTGTACAGAAGAACCGCATAATTAATTCTCCCAGATGATAATAAAAGAAGTAACATGTAGCCAGAATCTAGCATTCTCAGCACAATTCTGAAATTTCGACTACGAACTAATCAGGACGTTAGCGACAGACACTTCACAGTTTTATAATTAGAAACTAAGTGCAGGTTCTTAAACTACTATTAAAAGTACACACATCTTTGATAACAATCAAAGGAATTTCGCTATTTTGCTTTTTTACTAGTAGTTTAAATCACTATTTTTTTAAATTTCACCACTGTTACAAATGTTTAAATATATTTGTATAGTAGCTCATTAATAAGAATTTTAAAAAGTAAAAAAAAAAATTAAGAAATACATATTCCTACTTCACTCGTATTTGGGATTGTAATATCAACGTAGCTGTTGCGATATCATATCATGATTTCACGATTTCGAACTAAAATAAAAACTTCATTCTTTCCAGATTCAAATTAAGCAAAATGTTCAGAACGTTTTTCTATAATTATTTAAGTAACAAAATATATTTCAAACATTTGTTTGAATTGAAAGATTATTTGAATATTTTTGAAATCAATTTTTATTTTTATGTAAAAAACGTAACGAAAATACTTGATTTTACTTAATGAAATCGACAGGGAATGCCCATTTTTTTTGTAAAGTAAAATTAAAATATTCATGTTTATTTATCAGATAATCATCAACTAGAATATGTTTTTGCATTCCAGTTCAAATATAACTAATATTGCATATTTTGCTAATATATTACAAATTTTTACTCCAGTTTTTATTTAAAAGCGTTCCCAAACCAATACGAATGTGGTGCCAAGAAAAATCTCATACATCTCTCTCTTACGGCTGTTATTCTTTAGCGCATGTTTTAATTGGTCGATTCAAATATGAAGAATATTTGATATCATCGAAATTATCAGTAAGGAAACATTTTTTCAAATTTTCATATTCTTTATAAAACATTTATATTATGTTTGCTGAATAAATTATTTCTGAAAACGAAAAATATTGTTTGAATAAAAATAAAGTAATTGAAATTATTTAATTTTTGACAATTTTATATTTCGGATAGTGTGAGAATTTTTTACTAGGATTTCTGATTACTCGACCACTCTAAGTGCTCGTCAGCATATCGAGCTGATTGCCACCCAAACAAAATAGGTGACCGCATCGGGGATCGAATCACGACTACATACGTTGCGTGTACATAGAGATATGAAGATGAATACAATAAAAAAAGAGAAGAATTCACTTACTGACATATTGCATGGCATACAAGTTGGTACAACAGATTGGTAGTAATATTTCAATTATACTAATTTCAGAGCTAGCCCTGTAGTCTAGATATCTACAAAAAATATCTACGTAGACCGTCAAAACAGAATTCTTTTCAAGTCTGCCCATTTGCAAATTGCCCTCCATTGGTATCAATGCTTTTACTGCGCAAGACACCAATGTTTTCCACATGGCAAACGAGACATGTCTCATGATCTTCCCAAAAATATATTTGTTTTTCCCTACCGGTGAAATAGCGAGCAGTCAAGTATTGTAAATTAATAAAGCGATCTACATATGAGACTCAATGACATATGCAGCCAAACTTGTAAACATTTTGGAAAATTTACGTTAAAATTTTGTAAAACTTTTGAACAATTTTTTCAAGATATCTCTTCAACTAAAAACAATAAAGAGAAACCGAAGGTGCTTTTGAAATTTGAAAATCGTTGCTTATGATGATCGATTATTTAAAGCTGAGTTTGAAAATTAGAACGGCTCTTATGGAATCCCAATTATGATATTGCAAATATTCAAACTTCAATGCAGAATATCTCAAGAACTAGAAACAATATTGCAAAATTAACGGTGCTTGTAAATTAATCATAATCAACACATATCTCCTCTCTCCTGAACTTTGCGATCTTATAGTTCAGAAAACCTGAATTAGCTTAGAAAAACTGTTGCTATCTGTTGCACATCTATTTATGTACTTAAGTAAGTAATTGTATTAAAAAGGCTTAAAACCATTCACAATATCGTATTTTATTAGTTGCCTTAAGAGGAAGGAAGGAAGGAAGATCTCTATTCTCAGGCAAATTTTCAACAATAAAGTAAACGGATGTAAATGAGATGGCATAATATGTGTTCAACATGAAATTAATAGCCATAAATAAGATTATAACTATTAGACCAAGTTATCTGTGATACACACTCATAATGACTTTTGGTAAAAATATTAGTTAATATTAACAACGAATTCATATTAACAAATTGTCAACACATCGGTATTGTATATTTTTATGAATGAACATTTTTTGTCGGGGAAAGAAGTAAAAGTAAGAAAACAAAACGTTCCAAGTCCAGTGTACCCTCAGTTTAATGCCACAAGTGAGAGCTAAACTTTTGGAATATTCGAATCGGTTAGACCAGCTTTTACAACCGTATCATATCATACTAGTCTAAGAGTACTGTGCTTGCGCGCAGTTTGTTGAATGAAATGTCGACATGTTATTATAGAAATTACAAAAATTACGCATGAAATGTTTAATTACATGCACAGTGGCAACACTGCTCAAGTCAAATGTCGTTATCAATGAACTTTGCACGACGTTGTGGTTGTTATCCGTGTAATTAATAGAACCGCATTCTCTCAATCCACAACAATAAGAAACCGGTTAAAATTACATTACAAACGTGAATGATGTAAGAGAGAAGAGATTTCAGTATTCTTTAAAGAGAAAATTTGCAAAACTTCTAAACTAGCTATGCTATTCAAATATTAGTTTAAGCTCTTATTTGTATAGAAGCATTAATAGAAAAAGAAGATGTAAACAAAGCAGAAAAGATATCAATTTCATTGAAACGTATTTTACTTCCACTGTTGTTGCCCCTTGTTGTATTAAATAAAATCCCTGTTCCAAATAGTTGTCAACTTTAATTCCCTTTTGAGGGAATAGGAAATGTTATTGTTGTCAACTCCAGCATTCCAAAACTTCCTAAAATGATTCTAAAAATCCATTTTTTCCAATAAAAATCCCTGTTTTTGTTTCAGTAAATGGAAGTAAGTTAAAGCGTCGTCCAAAAGAGAATAATCAAAGAATCTAAATATTTAGATAGAAACAGTCCTAGTTGCTCACAGCGCTTGAGTGTTGTACACTATAAAGTGCTTCGAAATAATTTTCAGCAAAGCAATACTCATTGTTTTTTTAAATACAATTTTCACCCCATTAATATTTCTTACATAATGGCAAATTTGCAATTAGCAGAATTTAAGTTGACAATGTAAAGTAGAAATGACCGATATTCCCGTTGGCAGTTGAGATTAAATTGAAAGTTTTTAAGTAATGCCAAGATATAATCTCGCAAAACTATTTGTCCATTTCGAAACTTATATTTAAGAGCGTTATCGAGCTTATAATGTACTCGTATACAAAAGTTTATGAGATCTTATTCCTAAGTTGTACTGAAAATATTTCAAAATTATTTTTGTAAATCCTGAATAATTTTAAACCTATTTATACGTTAGCATCATAATTTTAGCACTTTTTTTTAAATGTTGGTAATGTTTTTTACTATCACATTCACGATTTTCAGATTAATTTTTTAGCATTACGGAAAGCCCAATTTTTTGCAGTAATGTTTTATTTAATCATGCGCGCTTATTATTTAATTATTAATTAACCATTAAATTTTGCAAATATGCCAATTCGTATTCAAAGCCCTAAGAGGCTTGGCAATGCAGTCCAGTTTTTGCTCAACATTAAATTTGCAAAATTATTCACACATGCTGAGTTATACTCTATTTAGAGTCCTTGAAAGATCAATATGATCCCAACAACATGTCCGTTAAATTACATATTTTGTATAGAAAGTACCAGAGATTTTTACCAAATTTTGCAAGGCTTTACAATGAAATAAAATAGCCAAAGATTTTGGTTACGGCAGCCTATTAATTAGAATTTAGAGGGAAGAGATTGAACTTCAGAAAATCTGCCAATTGAAATGGGCGACAATAGCCTATATTTCATACTCGGCCAAAGTTTACTCAATATTTGTTGTGTGTCAAATTTGGCTTAATTTAGATATACCGAATAAAATACATGAGCCTAAGAATATAAAAACTAAATCCGTCATTTTTATGAATGGTGGCACAAGATTTTACCAAGCATTACAATGCAATGGGAAAAATTTATGCTACCGCAGCTTAAAAATTAGAAGTTGGAGAGGAAAGATGGAAATCGATCGACACCAAAAAGATGGGTCGATATGGCGCAATTGACTGCAATCCGCCAGATTATTAGACTATGCGATAGTTTTCGTGTCTATCAGCCAGTCGACTTAAACAAAAAAAATGTAACTTGTTTGGTCGACATATTCTTACTACTTTAAACACTTGCTTTTAAGCGTTAAATTTGTTTGCCATCTCAAATGTCTTTATTTCTCCAGCCGAAAATTAGTAATATAACTGCTAAGTTGTTGGCATATTTTTTCTAAATTTTCTAAAGAAATTACAAATCTTCATGTTACTTATCTTCCGGAGGATACATAAAAATTTGATTAGTGGTTAAAACAATTATGTTAAACTAATGGCTACGGAGGCTTCAGTTTTCAATTCAATAATGTTTATTTTAAATTTATTCTACTCGTAGGATAGAAACCACAGCCCAGTTGTTGAGAACGAACTCAATGCTTTTTTTAACAAACCACAAATTAGTAAATACGAATTACCGAGAAACATGTGTGAATGGAAATCCTACATACTCATACAGGTGTGAGGTTAGCACGAAGTTGCATTAATAAAGCGCGAGAGTCGTTTACGTAACACTTACGTAACATATCGAATCGACAGACAGATTGCCATGATAGTGGCGAAAGTGACAACTAATTTCAACTTGTACTATTGCATTTTTCTTAACATCATTTCAACATTTCAAATCGTCTTATTCCGCTCGAGTAGTTAGCACATCAGGCAATATTTATTAAGGGAAAATCTTTATATCCGATGATAAAACTTGAACTAAACCTAATGGCGTAATTCCATTTTGGAAAGCCAAAATCCATTTTCGGAAAATTTTAACTCTTAAGTTGTTAAAAAAAAACACTTCAGGAACAGAAATCGATTGGTTGCCCATAACAGTACTATTACAGCTTAAATGGGATATGATTTCAATTCCTAGTTTAAGAAAAGACACAAAATAACTTCTAAAAATCTAAACTTATAATATAATAATTAACGTTCGCGTCATCTCTGATACATAAATTAGCTTTTGTTTTGTAGTTCTTTAATAGACGATGAAGTGTAAAAAATAATATAAAATTGATGGACCAACAAGTAGCCACATATGTATGTATTTTATGTACGAATAAAACTTATAAGCTATTCATTTGTTAAAGGTAAACATTTTTGATTATAGATTACACCGTGAAATAACAAAATTATTCTGGTTACTCTCTGTAGAAAAAATGCATTAAGTATAAAAAAAAATTAACAAAATTAAATCTTCACTTTTTATATCTGAAATTTATTTATTTGTCCACAATACTTTCCAAAAGTTTTCTATATAAAATTAAGATTTAAATACATTTGAAACAAACTATAGATTATTTCAATTTTCAAAATTCAGCACACCCCGCTTAATTTATTGATCAATTATACAGGCCAACATTGTTACTTTTAAACCGATTTAAAACTTGATTTCAAACAGATCTTTAAACAGTTATAGTTGTTGTAAGTTCTGGCTTTCAAGAGATACGCATATTTTGAAAGCCTATCCTTGTCAAATATATTTTTAGCGATTATAAAAAATTAATTTATAAATTACTTGTAATTTGTCGTGATGATTGGAACTCCGCCTCATACAAAATTCGTGTTGGATTTCAAAAGTGCATTCGACGTCAGTTCTCAACATTTGTCGAAAAAACTTTTGAGGAAAATGGGCATTTACAGCGGCATTAATCCAGCAACATTTCTGATCATTTCATTTGAGATATCTTTGCAAATGTAACCAATATTAATAAATTGTTCTGTAACTAAATTTTTAAATTTTACACTCGAAATTAAGAAATTTAACTATAGCCACTTATGGTCGTATCACAGACGACCAAAGTTGTCTCAAAACAGCAGGATTGGAGAAAACCAAACAAACTACTTTGTAAAAATAAAGATTAGATCTAGATTGTACACGTGCTTACAGCCTATAGCAATAAATCCACGAGAAAACACAATGTCATGTAATTGATTAAAGGAACGTTTTTTATCACCTGATCGTCAACAGTTTTAAAATTTGTTCTTTAACGTTTAAATATTAGTATTCCTAATTTTTTTTTAAGATTTGCGTACGTGATATACAAAACTAAACATAACCATTAAATATATATGTACTCTTAGTCATTAGACCTCTTGTTCAATCCAATGAGACAAACAATTCTAAAACAGACAATTCTCAACACAGACAATGAAATCTCAAATACACAAAATGATGGAATCTAACAACAAAAGGCCAGGCGCCATTCATTCTATGCTCCACTACATTCCACGTTTCAGACACATATTTAAATATGTGAGGGACATGTGACTGTACTCGTATATATCGTAGCTGGGTATACATACACATATTAAGATACATCTGCTATATAGACCGCATTATGGAAATCGATAGCCAAAATATTTTGGAGGTATAATGAAGTGAAAACTTCATGTACTCTGAGTTGTTGGTTTCAATTAGTTTGCTTTTGACTGGTTTTTAGGCGCAAACTAAACGTGTTCGTTTTTCCTTAAGCACTAATTTAGTACAATAAATGAAACTTTTTACATCTTGAGTACATTATATTCTGACTAATGCTGTGCGCAAAAAATAAGACTAGTTTTTTACTTTCTTCCAAAGTTTTTTGTTTGTTTGTCCAAATCCGTTTCATCGCCTTCAAAGTGTTCTCACAATACACATATGATCACCTTCCGGCATGGACACTAGAGAGCGCTGCGATTCATGTTGAATCTTTTCAATGGACTCAAAACGTCGTCTCCGGAGAACTCTCCTGAGTTTAGGAAATAGCCAGAAGCAACGCGGTGCTATATTAGGCAAACATGGTGGTTAAAAAGCGGTATTATTTGAATTTTTAGTGAAAAACTTACGACGAACCAATGCAGCGTGAGATGGCGCATTGTCGCGGTGCAAAAACCAAGAGCTGTCTGCCCTTTTTGATAGTTTATATTCACTCGATCATAAGCATGTATCCAAGTCTCATTTCGCCTAATAAAGCGTTCTATAAACTGCTGCGAGGCAGAAATCATCTCTTCACAGGCTTCAACGGCATCAAATGTTTTTGGTATTAATTAATTAATCAACAACGTCATCAACACCCAGCAAAAGAAGTGCAACCGCAGAAGCTGAAAATCACTTCAATTTTTGGAGCAAAATGGTGAAAATTTGCATAATCGCCAATGAATTTAACACAGGCTTGTCATAGGAAGGAAGCGGTTTGTTATGGTGCATCTTCTTCACATTTTATATAATAGCAATGAAAAGCAGCAGTGTTGAAATTTTTCATTTGACCAAAGAAATATTGTTTTTGGATCAGAGTATTTAGACCGAAATTAGACCGGAAAACAGTATTTCTATCTATCGCGTTTTGCGACGATTGAGGAGATAAAAACCGAATCGTCGAACACGCAAAACACCTGTCTTATTTATGCCTCTCACAAACAAACTAAACACGCTACATGGATAAAACCGTCAACATATCTGACGAGTGTACCAACATAAAAAATAATAATCGAAAGTCGAATGTACGTAGCCCGCGAAATTTGAAAATTCACATTTTTTTAACAAACCTCGTATGTTGGTATCCATTCAAATTTTGCGTACTGTGACTGTGAGTTTAGCTTAACAATAGATATTGTTTAGAAATGTCAAAAGAGAGATGAGAATTTTAACTCAAATTTATGCATAAGCGGTTCAAGTACGTCTATTATCATTCGTTATTATGAAATTATCGTAATCCTCAGCACAAAGGCCATGTACGTACATTGCTTATTAAATTTAATGCGTGATGGATAATGATGGATAATTTTTGGACGATTGCACCATTAGGAGAGCTCACGTTAAAAGTTTATAGTTTTGTCATCAAATGTCACCTCACACCTTTTGCTTTGGAGTAAAACAGTGCCAGCAGGCAAAAAAATGCCATGAATTAGAGCACAAGTTTGATTGAGTTTTGATAAATCGGCCTATTTGTATGTGTACAATACCGCATTCTAAAGCTAAATCTCGGTTTTTATATTGTAAATTTACTTAATTATATTAGAAATTTGTTTCTGATTCATACTCGAAAGCATCATTCATTTCGAGCAGTGATTTGATTCTTACCTAAAACGAAATTAGAAGCCTAGTCTGATTCTAGTTAATGAAACAAATGTTTAAATTTGAGGGCCTGGGACGAAGTAATTTTATGCATTTCTGCAATGCATATGCAATCTGAAATGGAACTGAAACCTTATGTAATGTGGATGGAGGTATCAGAAGGATTGTGACGCTCCGTTTTCTTTCTGAAACTCTACTTTCGTGTACGCTTAACGAGTACCGAGACAAGAAGATATCAGCCTAAGAATATATGGGTTACATCGGTCAGTTATATAGGGGCACCAGAAGGAGTGTGTTTAATCAGTCGATTTTTTCCGTTTTATTAAGCATTATAAACCAACATAAAGGATACAAATGTAATTTACTGCAGGCCGCAAGTGAAGAGTTACAAGGAACCGAAATCGAGTTTCGGACATGCACATTTTATTAATTTTTTTAACGAATATCTTATACTATACACCTCGCTCTCTGCATGAATAAATTTTTGCAGATCCAAAGATGACATTTATTGCTCATTCAGGCCTACCAAAAATGTGTAACTTTATGTTTTCGGGCGTAATCAATAACTTCTGCTTTAAGATTAGATTCAGTACCTTCTCCACGCATGGAAGCGATTGGATTACAAAATATAAACATAAATAGGACAAAATACTGTCATTGCTATTACTTACTTAAGTCGAATGTAACATTAATGTTTGTGTTTTACAAAAAAATTTGTCCTGTATACTGATTTTCCAAAATAAGCCTTTTACAGTTTTTTAAACGACATTTTATCGCGTAATATTCTTGAAATTCAGAAGTGAAATAGTATATTGTATTGTGATATTTAGTGCCTTTCCCATTCATCACTATATTTATACCGTATTTATAAATCCAATAATTATTGGTTCAATGCAAATCTTAGTTGAAAAATATTGTTTATTGTACAACTATAAAAATTCATAACACGCTGATGTAAACGGTCGGTCAAATTAAACAATACCACAAACATCTTTTTGTTTTCTTATTAGAAATTAATTAAATATGAATAAACACAACAATGGCAATAACAAAAGTATGCACGAAGATTGTTCGCATCAGCACTTGGTTTCGGACTCCCAATCAAGTCCTCTTTGTTTCCGAAATAAATTCATTCTCGGGTTTGCCAAAATTTCACGCATACACACACACAAAAACAAATGATCTCATTTCATACCGAATGACGTAAATTGGCCAAAGCAGAATTTTGAAATATTTTTGGTATATTCCTTAGCAAACCTTAATTTATCATAACAAAACAAGTTGTTGAGGCTAACGTTTAAATTTAAGCTTCATGATTGTGATCGATAGTCGGCACCAATCTACATACATAGAAACTTGAGGTGTTTGACGTTTCTTTAGCCTTCTGATTTGAAGGCTTACGCATGTCTGTGAGTGCTAGAAATATTAGAAAATATTCGACACGGTGCTAATTAAAAACCGGACAACATAGATATCTACACGCACAAATATGTTATCGACAAAAGTGTTGTCAAACAGATGGCAGTTTAAAATACAAAATGACATAAATTATAGCAAAGTTTATAAGCACATACCCGTATGAAATGTTCAAACGAAATTTTGGTTTTCCTTAAAGAATACATGCTACCGAATTTTTGGGCTACTTTTTCTTTCGATGGCATCAGAAATTCAAAGGTTTCAAATTCAAAAAATACAAAAATGGTGATTTTTATTGTATTGTACTGTATTGTACCTATATTTATTTATCATTAGTTAAATATTGCATTTTCATATAATTCTAATTTTACGTTACTATTATAACTTATAATATTACACCAAATATTTACATTTATTAAACTATGATTTCAAATTAAATATAACAGTGCATAGAAAAAAAGACAGTAAAAACCCCATTTCTAATACCACACATTTTGGAAGAAGGAGGGCGAGTGGTGTAGGAGGACTAGATCAATCTACATAAAAGTATGTACAATCAATATGTACAATCTTTTGGTTAAATTGTAAATAGTTTTAAAATTCTGTATTCTTTTGTATAATTTGAATAAGCCTTTTTAGGATTTCGCACAGTACTTCCCAACTTGACAACCGTAAACGAGAATTGGTCATATAAACCGATTATAAGGAAGTTTGTTTTTTATGCTCAATTTGGACTTTCTATTCAAAAGCGGATATAGAGCTCTGCCACACCTTACCACCAGTTGACAAACATCGTCTACATCAGTCTTGAATGTAAGCTTTTATCGTAAGTTATACCCAGACATTTAATTATTTTTATAAACGTTCGAAAAAGCGTTTTTTTTCATTTCTGGAAATGGAAGATAAATAATTTCCAGAAATATTTGCTTGCGGAATAATACTTTTGCCATTCGTTTTACAGCGACATTTGACACTTTAGCGCGGCAAGTTATGGCGTTCAAAAAAAACATTTTCAACTTGATGGATGGGATCGATATAAATCAAAATTTGATTTGAGCTGCGTCGAAAGATATCGGGCAACCGGTTTGTGCGTTTGGACTTGAAGTACTATTAAAATTGGCTCTCCAAGAAACCTGGCACCCTGGTGTTTCGGTAATATTTTCCATAAAACTAATTATATTTTTGAAAGTTAAGTTTCAAATCTTAAAAACGCAAAAAGTGATGATAATTTCAATTGAATTGAATTGAATATTAGCCTTATCGACAAAAAAACTAAAGTCTGGATTTGTTCAGTTGAATCAGTTTTAATTCTTAGTCTCTATAGAAAACGTTAATGTTTTTTTAAATTGCACATATCAAAACAAAAATGAAACAATTTTCCTTCCTTCTTTAAGGTCGTTTGAAAAAAGTTTGAAGAGCTCCTCCCGTTCCGACAATTAATTTCATATTGTTATTAAAACATCTCTATCAATTAATATCTTACCATCTAACATGCAGATGACCTGGCTTATATCGGCTCGGAGGGCTTCGGTCGATAACTTTTTTTTGCCACAGACATATTATTTCAGAAAACCCCACATGAAAAATTCTAGATGAAATAAATCGTACGGTATTTGCCTATTAACGAAACCTTCGCGTGAGATAAACGTAATCTGAAATTGTTCGTGAAGAATGCTCGTTATAGCGTTCACTGTATTGGACACAACCCTGTCCTGCTCTATTCACATGCCGTCCATGGCTGATCTGTAGGGCACGCCGTTGACGGTGATGGCCAATAATGCCGCCGGTCGGAAATCCAAACCAAAAAATAACTTATTGCGAATACACTGCTACCTGGTGAACCTCGTGGGAGCTTTTAGATAAAATAGGAGTCCTCTCCAGACGCCCTGATGATCTGGCATCAAGCAACAAACAACAAATTTGACAGACGCCACCAATATAACGTGGTTACCACAGCATGCAGTGATATCATGCAGTGACACGTGAATGACCTCCTCTGGATATTCGAAACCCAAAAAGCGAAAAAAATTGTGATTTTTTGGGTAGAACTCAAATCAAAGCCCGATGCATAAAGGAATACCATCTGCACGGTTTTTTGTCGCAACGAATTTGTGTTGTTGCGGGAACAAATTAAAGAAGTCATCTAATTGCATTGTTCCATAAAACGGCGTTCAATAGTGTAACATTCCAGTTTAATAATCCTGAGCTGGCAAATACCGCACAGTGTAATGATTTCCTTACCGCACAAGTGATAATAAGGGAGATCTTGCGCAAATTATGGGCCATGCATTAGAAGATCCACACAATTCAATAAATATATAATTTTAATTTTATAAGGAAAAATGCCAAAAATGCCAACATTTCTTTGAAAATTTCACACAAGCATCGAAACAAGGATTCAAATTTCCATTCAATACTGTTGTTTAATCTTGAAATTATAATATATCCTTACGGACCATCTTAATCCAAAAATAAATCACTTGAAGATTTCAATCAATTTAAAGACCATTGCAAAATGCTTAAATTATTTTTCTCTTAGAGGTACAACGATCGCCTCCAAGATCAGAAACGTTAAATATTTCAAAACGAAAAGGTGCATTGGGCAAACAGAGCAGAGAATAGATAGTCAATAAACTTATTAATTAAAAAAAAAACAAATTTCGCAGCATCTTACGAATATATGAATTGTATACTGAAATATAATTTTTTTGGTTTATTTGGAAAAAGTGATTCCAACTGTTGTTCAACTGTCGCAGCTTTTCAAAAAGTCGTCATTCGGTGGATATCTGTAATGTCTGTGAACCGTTTTTTGATTGATTTTGGTTACCTAATGCAATCGTGGTTTTCGTATAGAATCTCGACACAACTGAGTAGAGGAGAGCCAATGATTTATTATGCAGGAACCTCTGTCAGCGGAACATTAAATGCGAACAAATTGTTCACTTTAATGGTAAAAACCACGTTGACACATTTCGTAGCGAACAAATCGCTGCTTTCATGCGAACGAAAGTTCAAGACTGGAAATATAAAAATGTTTCTAGAAACATTTCAGAAGAAAAAAAATTAAAATGTCAATGTCAGTGTCACTAAATATGATCTCATTTTCCTATTGACCAAAAAAAAAAAAAAAAAATATGTGGAAACTTGACAACAAAATGTTAAAGGCGGCAAATTTAGCAGCATAGAAATGAATGTACCTCAGTAAACTTTACGTGAACAAACTTAGTACAATAACAACTAATTAAATAAGCAATAAACAATTACGACGAGTTGTATTACTTATTAAATGAGGATGCGGAATGCGGATCCTCCCTCAGGGCAATGCGCAACAATTACGACAAATAACGAAGATATTCTGACTGACCCAAATACGTTCATGGTTTAGTTTCACTGAAATTAAAATACAATTTATCTTACCATTGGAAAAATCCTGGACCATCATCAACTTTTATGTACTAGCAATGCTTCAATACGCGAAAAAACCCTTCACAAGTAACCATTAAATAAGAACTTAATGATTTACATTCAACAGAAATTTGTGTCAAATTAAATGGTTTCGTATCTGCCACGATTTTTTTAACAATGTTCGATGAGAAATTCATACTTGAAATCACAAATGCAAAATCTACCCAAATTTGCATATAGAAAAGTTCCCAGAATTTAAGTAAATCAAAATACGACTTGAGAAATTCTTCTAAAATTTGCTCAAATATAAACTGACCGATTTTCAAAAATTTAATTTGTTCCCTTTTACTCGTCATTTGTAAACTGCAGTAACTTAAATTTTTGTCCATTATGCTGCTTGTAAGGCATAGCAGAAAAATTTGCATTCTAACCATTCTCAATAACAACAACAATAATTTCTGTAACGCCTTATTCTTAGCGTGTAGCTGCCTTCCATTTCTCCTCCATTGTGTTGCAAATTACATAACTTACTCTCCATACTCTCCCACACTCATACTCATTCGGTATAATTTAACATGCATCTGGCACTTAATTATGGCAATGAAAATGGACCGCATTTCCAGGCCCCTGAGGGTGCACATACAAAAAAATAAATAGTCCCTCCACCAGTTCTGTGGGAATGACTCCAGAAATATGTAATTTCGCTTTCTTTCATATAGCCCACATCTATAACTTATACGCAAATTAAGGATTATATGACAAATTGAACAATAGGTTCTCATTATTCATATTAAAAAATAGTCACGATCAGTGTTGCCAGAATTTGGTAATGAAAAAAACAATAAAATATAAATACATGTATACAATCCATCAAACTTTATATATGATTCGACCATGTATGGATGCCCTGATTTGAAATCGATTGAAATGCTAGCCTAACCTGAATTCACAATACAACTTCCCATCAAAATATTGGTCAAAAATAATGTTCAAATTTTTTACTGAACGTATTAATTCTTCATTTATTTCATTTATTTACTGAAGAGGACCCAAGTACAAAACGTTTAAATCAAATTCGACATTTAATTAGATTTTAGTACCACTAGCACCATATTCAGTCTTTTTACATTTTTTACATGCTTCTATGCAAAAGTTCCAATATTTCGAGCTAAAAAATCTATCCAGGCTATTACACAGTAAAGTAAAAAGGGGTTTGACCTATTTCCGCGCACGGTGGTCCGCGAATTAAAAATGGGGAATGCCTGTACGCTTTATAGAATTTATAGAATCTTTTATCCATTTGCAAGGTCATTCTTTCAATGCCGCAAGAACTTTTCGTTGTCATATACAAGTACATAGTTGTCATAAGTTGCAATAACATACTTAGCGGAAAAAGCCAAAAATAATCGAAAAAATGCTTCAAAAAATACATAAAAAATAAAGCTAAATCTAAATGTTACCCGCTAAACAGGTTGAAAAACAGCTTAAATTGGCGGGAAAAAGCTAAACTGACAACACTGGTCACGACGGACATGCATCGAGCAGCAATGGTAAAAGTAGTTTCCGAAATATAAACAACTTCCCTCGTACATTATAAAACTAGGCGACAAATACTTTTATTTATAAACGTACTTAAACAATCGCAGCATTGGCGTAGGCGTGAAGATAATTTGCTTTGTAGATTAACGAAATCACTTACTGTCACTAACACATGCATATTAATTGGTAATAATAATTAAAATAAAGTTAGAAGAAACTTCAACCATTTGCATTTTACAATATTAGTTCCTCTTGAAATGCACTCGCTTTGAGCAAATACTAAATTTTTCACATCTGTTGCCTAGGGTGGAGGTTGGCTGAATCAAAGAATGTGATATTACAAATCTGTTTGTGACATCTTAAATTTTACGTGGTGACAGTTGATGGGGTACGGGAAGAAGCAATTCGAACTAATAGGCTTTGTCATGGATCACACTAACTGTGTGCGTTGTTATTGGAAAAATATTAAAAATACGTGTTTTTAGTGGAAAAATCATGAAATCTGATTCAACGTTAATTTAAATGGCAATAAGTATAATAAATGAATGTAATGTGGAAATTGATTGCCCAATTTCAAACTTATCCTGCCTATGACTGTGAGATATTATTCCGCAAAACTTCCTGCTTCAGATCACTGTATAAGTTAAATAACTTAAAGTTGTTATTAGCTTGAGTACTTGACTTCAACTAACTATGAAGGCCAAAATCTTTATTCAAAACTGTTTTGCTTATTCATTTATTACATATTTCACTATTTAGATTTTAACTATTTGGTTTCATATTTCTTAATAAATTTCCTAATAATTCCACAGGCTTTGTTTTATTTCTCAAGAATTGATTTACGGTTTTGCACTCAAGTATTCCAAACTTAGCAGACATATCGTCAGCATTCATTTTAACGAAGAGGAATATTCAAATACAAAGAAAAAACTTTTGTGCGTTAATTTATATACTTTAGGGAATCTCGGACAAGTATTTATAATTGTTACAAAGGAAACAAAAAGTTGTGGGAACAAAAAGTTTTTAATTAATTATGAGAGAGGGGTCTACGGGTCTAACATGTTTAAATATATATTCTTGATCCGACAAACTCTTTTTGACTATATTCAATAAAAGTGTATAGTAGTGGCTAGAACAGTGGAAAAAATACATTTGAAATATTTTCTTTGAGTGCGGGAAACAGAGTATGCCTTAGAGCTCTGAGGTGTGGTATCTTTATTGCAATACCCACCTTGCGTCTATAACTGAGAATCGAGTTTCGCATTAAAATATGACTACATTTTAAAATAACATAAACTAAGTTAAGTACTTCATTCAGATACAATGGATTTAAAAAATGTGACTATTGAAGATTATATTTCATTTAATCAAAGCGGTATTTATAATCTAGGGAAACGTTAAAATAAATACCTATTCCCGGGAATTTGAAATTGCAGCAAAAGAAAAAGTCTAACTGCAATCGATGGTGGAGTGTAGACAATGATTATTAGAATTAGACGCATAAGAATATAAGCCAAAATATAATCAGACTGGATGCTTATAACTTCATGCGTGGTAACATGTAATTGGTTGTATAATTGCCTCTAATTGTATAGTACATAAATTTCAGTCAGGTAAACTGACACATACCTTCATCGTTAGCACAAAAACGTGATCAAATACTGAGCTTAATGAACACGCAGCGAAAAAGCAAAATTATAACTTACTGAAGAGTTTCACTTTGAAATTGTGGAGGAACCATTGAACCATTCGACCAATTATACTTACAGGATGTAGCGGAAGGGAAGTGGCAATGCAGCTCATTTCCGACGTCAAAATTATGCTGAGTTTAGCTCAATTGTAAGAATGAATTTATGTTCGGAATTAAAGCGAAAAGATTGAATTTCTGTAAATTGGTCAGCTTGTATGGAAGATACCAAGAGGGGTGTGCCAACGCAGCCAAATTTCTGTTTCAGTGCTTGACGTGTGCCGATTTAGTTGAATTCGGAGGTATGTAGTGTTAACCTAATAAATATCAGCAATTGGTATTGCTTTATCAAATACTGACAAGCATTGTAAGGCGCTATAATGGACAAACATTTATGTTACTGCACTCTAAGAATTGCAAAAGTAAGTTTAAATTTTGGAATTGGTCTGTATGGTTTGTATGACAGAAGAGGCGCCCCAATGATATCAATTTTCATTTTCATGTTAGTATAGAGATTTATGTGGACTTGACCGGACACATAAATTTCAGTCAGATTGACTGACTTACGTACGTCCTCTTACATTAGCGCAAAAGTGTAAGAATGACTTAAGGGATAAATTAAATCGTTGGGTTTTTTACCCAATCGAGTTCCAGGTTATTCATTTTTCGTTTTCAAAAGTAAAATTAAATAAAACACACATAAAGCTATGATTTCTACGAAACTTTTATTTCATTATAATGCTTGGACCTTGCCACTATGTACCAAATACAATGTCACTTAAATGACCGCCTCTAGATTAGTTGCAGCAGTGGATGCTTTTGATGTAGTTTTCCGAAAAATACGTCCCAATGACAAATCCAGACCATAATGCGCACTTTTTCGGATGCAATGGCTTTCCCATAATCACTTCTGGGTTCTCCGAGCCCCATGTGCGACAATTTTACTTGTTAACGTGACCACGAAGAGAGAAATGATCTTCATTGCTGAAGAAAATTTTGTTTGATTGAAAGCCCACGTTTGAATAGCCACCTTTGTATTAAGTTTTAACTATTTGCAAGCGTCCTTCAATTGTTAAACGATCCATATTCGTAAATGCCAAACTTTGCACTAAATAAATAACACTTCAGATGGCAGATACTTAACAGCTAACAGCCTTGCCTTACCTTTTGGAATCACTAAATGGATAACCCTGTACAATAAAAAAAAGTAAAATTATAACATCCTCAATTTATTTAATTATTAATTAGTTTATTTATTTAATTTATACTCTGATTTTTGCTACGTCGATCAATTTGCAATACCCTAGAGGCGTGAGAATGTAGTTAACTTTCATTCGCAGAACTAGGTCTACTAAATGTTTGATCCATGCCAAATCATATTTATTTAGTTCAATTGAATAAATGATATGAACCCACAACAAGCCATTTACATGGGAGGTGCCAGAGAGAACGTGGTTGTAATGAAATCCAATTAACCAAAATTTAAGTAACTGCATACGGATTAGAGATTATAAAGGAAGAGTTAGAATTCGAGAAACTGTTTAATTCGTGTAGGAATTGCCAGAAGACGTGACAAAACCCACATTTTCAAATTTAACCGCATTCGGAGGAGCTGTTTCAAAAATATCAGTCTAAGTATCAGTAAGTATGTGGCTAAGTTGGTGATTTGTATGAGAAGTATGAGAAGAAGAGTCTTGATCGATTTTCCTTAAGTTTTGCAGAAAATGATAAATTAATACATTGAAAAAAACCACGCTA
>JAHXMU010000751.1:515577-547614 GCA_019455685.1 Philornis downsi
GTAAGATGACACTCACTGGCACGTATTCTTCAATAAAGATAGACAAATATCTTAGCAACCCTTTTTACACCAAACGAGGATTTAGGCAGGGCGACAGTCCATCGTGCGACCTGTTCAACATACTGTTGGAGATGATTATGAGGAAAGCTGCAGTTAACACGACTGGTACCATCTTTTATAACAGCCATATGTTACTCGCACATTCACATGACAGACATTATTGGCAGAAAACTGCAAGATGTTACTGCAGCCTTCTTGAGCATCGAGCAAATGTCTGGTGGTAAACGAGGACAAAACAAAGTTATTGGTTTCAACGAACAAAAAGTTTACTCGTTTGGGACGCTGTATGAACGTTGACAACTACAATTTTGAAGTGGTGGAAGGAGTCATCTACCTTGGTTCCGCTGCAAACAAAACGAATGATGTCAGCATGGAGATAAAGAGGAGAGTATTACTTGTTATGGCGTTACTATGGGCTAAGCAAGCGATTCAATGATAAAGCCCTCGCTCGACAAACAAAAATCCGACTGTACCAGACCTTGGTTCTACCTGATGAATCAGTACTGGCAGTTTTCGAGAGGAAAATACTCCGGAAAATATATGGACCCATCATCGTTAACGGAGAGTATCAGCGTCACATGAAGAGTGAGCTGTATGAGTTATATGCCTACATCGAAGTGGTCAAACGCATTAATATACCGCGATTGCGTTGGCTGGAAAGTTTTCGACAACGAACTTGATGGACGGCGCAGAAGAGGGCGACCAAAACTCCGTCGGAAGGACCAGGCTTTTGAAATATTATCTAAACTTGGAATTATTTTCTACAGAGGGTGTATAATAGATAAGTATGTCTATTCCAGTCGTCACCTAAGAAAAAGAAAAATATAGAGGACAAAAAGTACAGTTACTGCAGTCTACAAATTTGAAATTGTTATAATCTCACAATACTTGGTCTGTGGCTAGTTTTTAGAAGTTTCGTAAAGTTTTGCCGTATCTTTCATCTGCCAGACCGCTGACGGTTTGCCCAATCGACTTAAAAAATCATGAAATGCCTTTGGTCAAGAGATACCTGGTACTTAAATTGCTTCCTTCTGGATGTTGCATTGGAGTAATACTGCAATAAATCAATAAAATATTTCACTCCCATCTTTTTTCCATTTGCTTTCAAATTAAAAAAAAGTTTATATCCCAGGAATTCCTTAGTACTGAGGAATTGAAAAACTTTTTCCGTTTTCACGGGAAACTTAAAATCCGGAAAATGATGTAGAAACAAATATTTTTCACTTAAATAAACTTAGCAGTAGGCTTCAGGGAAGTACATGTCAGTCCGTGAATGCATAAAGTTGATTTTCTATTTGTGAACTGCTCCTGGCATAAATACGTACGTATGGTAGAGAATTGTCAATCATTTAAGCCAATACTTATTGGCTTGAGTGCTTAAATGTACAATCGTTCAATTCGTTTACTGTGCGATAACTTTTGACAACAATTGTATTTTCATAAAAAGTTCACAATGCATTATAAAGCGACAAGACCCACATGGACCATTCCCACATTTATATGCACTCACAATACATACACATTTGTATGTATGTATGTATGTATATTTAGGCATACCAAAAAGTACCATATGCAATGAGCCCCGTTTGTGCTTTGTTATTGCCGTTGGTTCGATCAGATTTGTCGATGGCTTTTTGGCGTCACCAACGATAGAATTGTGCAAATTGCAGACCATAAAAAGTTAGGCTATAATAAACTAGTTAAGTGAAATTTGTTGGCCTTGACGAAAAAATACAAGTCTGTATAAAAATATTGCATTGAACTAAAAACAAAAATATGCAGAAAACCTTATACAGATGCAGATACTCACCAGACAAATAATTTGAAAAAGGTAAATGAATTTTTTTAAAGTTGACGTCTGGGCCATGATGTCGCTATCAGCACAGCTGCGACGGCGGCGGTGGGCGGATGTATTCGTTTTGTGTCAAACTTAATGCATAAACACGAGCGGGAACTCTATATATCTCCGGCACAGGCGCTGCTCTCAAAAGTAATTTTGTGCGATCTCTCTATTGCTATCCAGACAGATCTATTTGTGATTTCGCCGCGCACATAAGAAAGTGCGAGTATGTATGTATATATATATATACGTATGTTTTAGATTCGATTTAGTTTCACTCTACTGAAAAGAATCGCCGCTAACTGATCAAAAACAATTCTTTTAATTTGTTGTGTAACATTAATTTTTTTTAATTAACATTTAAGAAATAAGGTGTTTTTCTTATTAACATACAAGTTATTTAAATAGTAAGAGCACTTAAAACAAATTTGCGTAGATTATCTTAATCTCGTTTCATGCTAATGACTCTGCTATTTTATTTTATTTTGCTTTCTTTCACTTCACTTCTTTTGTGGAAGTTAACAAAAAAATTTAATATAGGCTTCCATAAAAGAAACGTGTTGCTTTTTCACTTTGACCCTCCTAAATTATTCATCGGTTCCCATTTTCCATGCATTTCTAAACAACACTTTTGTCACTGGAAAACATTGCAACACAAAAATTTTGACAGCAAATAAATACCACTGAATCGAACACCGCCGCAAAATATTTCACGCGGACTATTAATGTACGAACAGACAACAGAGCGAAAACACTACCAACAACGAAAGTGGAAATAGAAAACTGAAAACAAAAATCGACATAGCGTATTCGTGAACCTACCGCGTACGGCATTGAGAGTGCGGACGGTGTTGCCAGAAAATGCTGTGGCCTTCCCATGAAAGCTTTGAAGGAATTCCACAAATTTTTTCGATGAAGTGTTGCCATAAAGATTTTTCCTCATTTTAACAATTTTGCCCTTTGATGTTGAAACTTTAACGATTTTTCCTCAAAAAATAGAGCAAAATGACGTCTTTCTCTTAAGAATTTTTTGTAATTCTTTCCATATAAATTATAGGGTGTCCGTCGGGAAGATATACTAATTTGTTTTGCCGCCATTTTGGTAAACATTAGTCCCGACTGTTCATATTTGGCAGTATGAAGTAGAGACGTGGCAAATTAATTATGGAAAAATATTCGATAAACCAAAATGTTTTAATCGTTAAAACATTTTATCAAAATCAATCATCGATTACTGTGACGGTGAGAAAATTATGTGAAACCTATTTATGGTGTAGTGAATGATTTCGAAGAAAGAGGGTCTGCAGCTGATAGAGCCAAGCATGGGCCATAACGTACTGCAAGATTGGCTGAAAACATTACTGCTGCTTAAGAGAGTGTTCAAAATAATCTATCAACCTCAATTCGACGCCGTGCTCAGGAGCTTGGTCTTCAAAGAACAACTTTGGCCGCAATTTTGCACAAGGATTTTCATTTGTTTCAGTTTAAGATTCAGTTGACATAAGAGCTTCTTCCACAAGACCATTCACGCCGCCGTACATATGCCAATAGGATGTTACAGCTCGCCCATGACAACTCCGATTTTCATGAAAAAAATCATAATGAGTGACGAGGCACATTTTCATATGAATAGATATGTGAATAAACGGAATAGTCGGTTCTGGGCAATAGAAACCCCTCAAATTATTCATCAGTCACCTTTGCATGAATTAAAAGTGACAGTCCGGTGTTTTGCTCAGGAGGAATCATTGGACCTTACTCCTTTGAAACTGAAAACGGCGTAACGGTAACTGTCAATGGAGAGCGATATCGTGATATGATTGAAAACTTTTTAACGCCATAACTGGGCTTGATTAACATGTGGTATCAACAAGACGGTGCCACATCGCATACAGCGAGGATTACAATGGTAATTCCATTCCATTCTCTTTCCACATCAAGTTATTTCAAGAAATGGTGATGTTGATTGGCCTCCACGGTCGCCTGATTTGACAACTCTGGACTTCTTTTTGTGGGGACATCTGAAAAGCAAGGTTTATGCAAACAAACCAGAAACGCTTGAGCGACTCAAACAAAATATTCGTGATGAAATTAACAGACAGAAATTAACTAACAGAGGCGGACATTTATCTGATATTGTATTCCATACATAATTGCCGACATTAAATAAAACATTTATCAATATAAGATCCATTCCCTTTCATTTAATCAAAAATTTTAAACAAACGGAGTAGTATACCTTCCCGAAGGACACCCTGTATAAAATAAAATTTAATTTTCTATACAATAAAAAAAATAATAAATGAATGAACATTGATTAAAAAAAGGTTATTTGAATTTCTTATTGTATGACAATTGTATAGGAAATTGTTGGAATATTGAAACACTTGATAAATTCAATACTATCGTAAAATATAATCAATTTGGGCCCCGTGACATTGTGTTTGGTTCAGCCCACAGCGCCAGTTCCACTTATCAAAACTGGCTCACTGGGCAGAGTATATAACTACCTTAATATTAAGAAGGGTGAGGTTATTACTCATAAGTCTTCGAATACTTTTGCCTAAGCATGTCGACAGCGCTCAGACCATTCGGATTGATGCTTACAATTGTACCCAAATGGAAATCCTTGAGAGTTTCATCTGACGAGCATCTACAGAAAATAAAATAATACGAAAAATAAAAAATACGAAAATAAAATAATAGAAACTATAGATTTGTTTGCACAGGCTAGTAAATGAAAATCGTTGAAGTTACCCACAAAGTAGTTAAACAATTCCAATATCTTTTATTTTCGTAAAAATGTTGTGGTTATTTCTTTGTTTTTTTTTCTAATTCGGAATAAAAATATTTCACAAACAGCCGTTACATCAGCTTATCTGTTTACCAATAAAGAGCATCTTCATTTTCATAGGAAACTCTACTTGTGAAAGTTTTCTGCATCCTCATTCTCATGACAATCGAGGAAAAATTTAACACGTGCGGGATTTTGCAACGCGATTGAGCCGTGTCCTTCCGTCTGTCTCTCTGGCTGGGTGTTTGTTACGATAACCCAAGTAAACCGTTACCACTATGAATTTGCCAGTGATAATCACCCTTATCGCGGTTGGCGTAGTCGTATTACGACGGCTGTCGTAGTCGTAGGCGTTTTTCATGTTTAATGGTATCGCGTAAAATTTACGCCAACGACGTATTTGTAATAGATTTAAATTTGAAAAGAGTACCTTTTGATGCAACCGTTTTGCATAAATATTTGTGTTTCATAAATATTTGTGTGTTGTGTGTGGATGTTTGTGCGGCTTTGCACAACATTTGCATTCATTATAAAATAGAATGGCCTGAAACCGAAATGGAATTTGAAGAAATTCGCACAATTCTCGCTGTAGTTTCACTTGCTCTTCAAGAAGAGACATTTTATTTTTTGCCTTTGGTCTTTGGGTAGGCTTAAAAGTTGAGGTCTCTTGGCTATCGTCGCAGCTATATGAGTTCGCAGTTGTTGGCTCAACTTCCTCTTCCTCGCTTCTTTCTATTCCAATCCCAAATGATGGTCCGGGGTTTATTACTGATTGTATTTGGAGCAAATTAGCTGCCACTTCTTCCACAGTAGACAGGACATACTGCTTAAAGGGCCCTCCATATGTTGCGCGAAGCTCTGCTTTGTTGTGAACAAGCTTTTTCTTTAATTTAAATTTGAAATCTGCCCACACCTTCATCCATCCTTCTCCAGTACGGGCTGGTGGACCGACTGCATTAAGCTCCTCCGCAATTTTCGCCCATTCAGTCTTAACATTAATTTTGTTCAAATTTTTGTTGTAGCCTCTAGCTAATTCAGGGTTACTTTCCATTTTTTTAACAAGCATCTCAAATTGTTTGGGCGTAGTGATTTTTATCCTTAAAATTATAAAAACATGATTATTAATGAGTATTTTGTCACGAATATTAAAAAAAAAAAAATTTTTTATTGACTTACATATTGTTAGCAGCCATTTTTGCAACTGTCGTACTCGAAAAATTTAACGACTGTTTTTTTTTAAATTCGCCTGACGAAAACGACACTCACGATACGATTATTTGTAATAGAGTGGCAAACAGCGTCGTATTTCTTTTCGTTTTCGCCTTACATGATACCGATTTTTAAAAACGCCACAAAAACGACGCGACTACGCCTACCGCGATAAGGGTGAATATCTTCTCAAGTCGGGCGTGTGATCAAAAATAGGAAGATCTCTACGCTCTATAGTGTATTATGCATCTATCACTACCTTTTTGAAAGGATTTTCATAAAGAATTATCCGATTAGGATCTATTTAAAGTGCACATATTTAAATCCCAGATACTGATTAGATATAGAAAAATATATTAAACAATATGCAAATTGAGGTATTGACATTCATAAAACAATACACAATTTTTTTTTTTTTTTTTTTATTCGGATTTTAAATATTTAAAAGTTTTACAAATAAAATAAGGAAATTTCTTACCGGTACAAGGGCGCTGAGCGTAGTATATTCAGCCTATATTGACTAGAGTACTTAAAAGCAATCAATTTACGCTATTATCGCTCACTCTTATGTGATTATATGAAACATATAGTGCAGGTCCCCTTGAGTGAGTCTAAAAATAGACTGTCTGTAAGCGCTCACTAAATGTGAGAAGCTCCTTTTTGTCTCATTCATAAGATGCAAGAGAATTTGTTCTTTTTTATGAAATATATGGTGTTTTTTGCAGGTGTTTTAATTTTATCATATATGAATTATGTATATGAAGTTTCAAAGCACTGACTTTAACTTCATTCCCTCTAGCTAACGTCGCAGCTTATATGAAAATATTCCAAAATGCGTCTGACAAATATGCCTTTCAAAATTGTATGAAGTTAATAGATTGAAGTTACAAACAAAATTGTAGAGCCGTTGTAAATAAACAGAACGTTCCAACGGTGAATAGTTGTAAAATTCGTATTGACTGATTAATTTTGTGTTTATATTTACTTGTCCTAATGTCGTTTTATTATGTTGGTTGCGCTTTGATACAACCTATTGCCCTTTATCAACCCTGCCAGCGTACACAAAATAATTTTACGCTATACACAAACTTACCAAAAATAAGTACAGCCACACTCAGACCTGCCAACTCCCAACCAATAAAAATCGTCAAAATTTTATTAAAATATTCAAAAAAAAAATCACTCTACAATAAAAATTGCGAAGATATCATCTTTCATTATGAATTTTTGCGTAAACATACATAAGCCATACTGGTTATGTTAGAACCAAATATAAATAATGTTTCCTTGTAAATTATCGGTTCTAAAACATGGTCTGAATACATCAAATACATTATTCAGTAGAGAAGATTATTATTATGCTTCAGTAGAGAAGATTATTATTATGCTCTTCCATTAAGCATATTTTTAAATTGTCTGAAATTGTAATTTAGAAATACAATAAGATTTCCTGATTAGATTATTTTATTTTTTTTTTTTTTTTGCATTGATTTTGTTAAACAACAGTTTTAATATTGCAAAAACCTGGTTCATAGGCTTAAGCAAATTATCAACGAGGGAAAAACTTAGAAACTGACTGAGTTTGGAAATAATCCCGTAACGAATTTCCTTAGTTTTACACAAAGTGTCCACATTATTTGGCAAAAACATAGTAGGCCAATAATACGATATTTTGTTTGAGTTGCTCAAGCGTTTCTGGTTTGTTTGCATAAACATTGCTTTTCAGACATCCTCACAAAAGAGAATTCCGGAGCAGTCAAATCAGGCGACCGTGGAGGCCAATCAACATCACCATTTCTTGAAATAACTTGTTGTGGAAAGAGGTCTCGCAGTAATTCCATTATAATCCTGGCTGTATGCGATGTGGCACCGTCTTATTGATACCACATGTTAATCAAGCCCAAATCACGCAGCTGTGGCGCAATCATATCGCGATACCTCTCCCCATTGACAGTTAACGTTACACCGTTTTCAGTTTCAAAGAAGTAAAGTCCAATGATTCCTCCTGAGCAAATTGCACACCGGATTGTCACTTTTAATTCATGCAAAGGTGACTGATGAATAATTTGAGGGTTTTCCATTGCCCAGAACCGACTATTCCGTTTATTCACATATCTATTCATATGAAAATGTGCCTCGTCACTCATTATGATTTTTTTCATGAAAATCGGAGTTGTCATGGGCGAGCTGTAACATCCTATTGATATATGTACGGCGGCGTAAATGGTCTTATGGAAGAAGCTCTTGTGTCAACTGAATCTTAAATGAAAGCAAATGCAAATCCTTGTGTAAAATTGTGAAGACCAAGTTCCTGAGCACGGCGTCGAATTGAAGTTGATGGATTGTTTTGAACACTTTCTTGAGCAGCAGTAATGTTTTCAGCCGATCTTGCAGTACGTTGTGGCCCATGCTTGGCCCTATCAGCTACAAACCCTCTTTCTTCGAAATCATTCACTACACGATAAATAGTGCGTCTTGTTGGCACGTTGTTTCTCCAAAAAATTTCGCGTAATTTTCTCACCGTCACAGTAATCGATGATTAATTTTGATAAAATTTTTAACGATTAAAACACGTTGGTTTATCGAACATTTTTTCATAATAAATTTGCTACGTCTCTATTTCACGACTGCCAAATATGAACTGTCAAGACTAATGTTTACCAAAATGGCGGCAAAACAAAGTAGTATACCTTCCTGACAGACACCCTGTATAACTAATTGGTTTCGAAGATAATAGACTAAGTGAATGACCTCCATACTTATTCACACATATGCAACACCTGATCAGAAAATTATTCTTTGCGGGACCGCTTCAATTATTGTTTTTATGTACTGCTTCAATTCAAGTAAACCAAAGTAAACCAGATTGCCTGGAAGATTCTTAGTTGATTTTCCATCTGATATTTTATTACATAATCCAAGAAATGTGTACCTGCGCAAATTTTGGAACATCTTTTACATGCTAGTTCCAAAGTATATCAGATTTACAGAAATATTCTTCCTTGAATTTCCATCTGATGGTATTCCATTTTTTCCCCGAGTCAGAAAGTTGCAACTTGGTTTTCTCGTTCAACTCCAAATTAATTTTCTCTGAGTCCTCTTTGTTCGAAAACACATCATTCAATTTTTGACCGACATCATCAATGTCACCGATGTATATGCGATTGTTAAAGGTTAATTCAACCATAGTTTTCACATACGCTGGCGATTCCCATCTTATACACAGAATTTGGTACAATGAAATTTCTATCACTGGGCATGCGTTTACCATTTGATGCATATGCATTACGCCACGCAACACGCCATTGGCTTTGTCAGACCTCATTTTGCATTAGAGAAAAGCACTTGGTGGCCCCACAGCCCACCGAAGTGGTGTCTCCATATATCGATGATGAGACACTAATTTTTATTTTTGCATGGGGAACACTTTATATAATATTCCATATATGCCCATACACGTAAGTCATTCGACTTAAGCGAAATATCCAGATATGTCCCTATCCGATAATGTGAAATGACTCTTACAGGGTACAGTATGATTGATTGCCTTTGCTTGGCTTAAGGCAGTCCCGATAGAATTTATCTGTTTTCATAAATTATTCGGTGCTCAGAAGAGAAAATCTCACTTTTTCTTGCCAGCAACTTAAGTTTGGATATTGAAATATAATGGAGAAATTTTATTTTTCCTACGTACCATTGATATCTTGAGGAGGAAATTTATGCAATTCAAAGAAAATCTGAAATAAGTTATATTGGACTATATTTGAGATTTTCTATCGAATATGAAATTACTTAAAATAGTTTCGAAATCTACACACTAATATATGTGAGAAACAATATTGAAATAATAAGAATATATTACTTTTTCAAACTGTATGATCATTTCGATCAATATATCGAGAATATAGACTATATTGTGTACAAGGGCGTAACCAAATATTTTGCTGAAATGAAACAAACAAAGTAATGGATAATAAGCCGCTTCAGGTCTTGCAGAAATTTCAGCATATCTACTGTTATTTTTAAAATGATGTGGTAAATACAATAATTTAGAGCATACATGTGAATGGTAGGGGGTAGGGGTTTCAAAAGAGGTTCCAAACAATGCAAATTAAATCGAGGTACACAATATTTCTGGTCTGGTAAATCTTGTTTATCAATCGAAGATAACAAATTTGTGAATACACCCAAAAACAGATGTAGTCATGTCGACATTCTTTGGTACAAAAACAAATAATAAAAATATTTAATAATAATAATGTGCCGATGCGGTTATTTAGTTACAGAAAGCAATAAATAAATGAATTAAAATGGTTCAACTTTAAGCTTTTCCTGCATACCATTTCTAAAAGTGAAGAATGTTGTCTCGGCCAGTGATTACCGCCATTTTATGGGCTAAAATTGAAAGCACACAGCCCATCAAGTAATCGATCTTGAACTAACGATTTCGGTTAACGAAACTGCGATTTGATCTTGTTAAACTTACTTGTAAGGTCTCCTAAAAATCCTTACAATGCAAATAATGTAGAAGCGATTCAGATCCTTAAGACAAATATCGTTTTAGCGAATAAAGTTTTAGAAAGTTAGGCTGACAGGATGCGCTAAATTAAATTGTATTCCGTAAATAATAAACCAAGCCAAATTGAGTTTTCTTAATTTTATTTTATTTAAAAAAATCACTTATGGGAACCATCCTATATAACAACATATTACAATACAATATAAGGAATACGCACATTAAACATAAAGTTGGATTTTCAGGCCTTCAAATTTTAAATTTGCATTTAACACAAGTAAAATGTCAAGCATGTTATATGTTTGCTCCATTAAACAATATCTAAAATTCATATACAGTCGAGCAAGCTTGTAACAAACTCGAACGCCGGATATTTTAGTTCGTTATAAGCCAAGTTCGTTATATCCGCTGTAGACTTTTTAATGGACAAAAAAATGTTTGTTGTATGTTTTAAACCAAAAAAGAAAAAAGGTATTAAAAACCAAATGGGAATGCATTACTAAAAAAGGTAACTATAGAAACTTCGATCAAAATCAGAGTGTCGATTCATAGATGTCAACAGCCTGCTCACAAATTCAACATACATACCCTTTGGATGGTCAATCGTCCTTTGCAATCTACAAGACTTCCGAATGTAATATATTTTAATCTCTACATTGTCAAATCAAATTTTCCAAATTTGTTGATTTTTTTTATATTTAACGTGTTCGTTTAAATAATTCTTCGCTGATGGTTGGAGTGTTGCGAAATTGGTGGATTCAAGGTGTTCAATGTTATTCACTACAAACGTGGAAAATTGTACCGATATTTGTTTGGCAATGTCAAAAAGGTGCCACTTATAAGCTCATTTTAACCGCAGCAAATTCTAAGAAAAATTGATTCAAAGTCATTGGGGCAGCCAACAGTTGTTCGTCCGCATATGTAGTTCGTCATAGAAGTCAGTATTCGATATAAGTATTTTCATGTATTAATAAATATTCTATTAATATCGTCAGTTTTGTAGAAAACGCAGTAAAGAGGCCTTGATTACTGAATTCACGCTATGAAATATCTTCTATTATTGATTACTGAATTCACATTATAGACAGTTCAAAAATATAGGATTCGTTGCAATTCAGCATGACCGAAGTGTATGGAATTGACAATGCTATTGCAATTCATTGTAATCATAATAAATAATAAAAAAAAAAAAAATAAAAATAAAAAAAACTGAAGAAAATTCGCATTCGTTATTGGGCGAAAATGATGTCAAGAATTTTATTACTTGACAAATAGAGAGCGTTTTGAACATAAGAAGCTTTTATGCATTTTATAAGACATGAAAAACAGGAATGTACACCATAGTTGGGAATATTGAAAAAAATACTATTAATTTTAAATTAATAGAAAATTACATCGAAATGCTTATTTTATGAATATGAATATTTTATAAACATTTATTAAAACACTCACACAAACAGTAAAACGACGAAAATATTAAGTGTAATCGTGAACGCATTTAAGAACATATTGGAATTTTTCGTTTAGTGATACGAATATTATGGACCAAAAGAGATTCGGAAAACCGAGTAACATTTTTCATTGTTACCAAAGGACTATATTTGTGTAGACATACATACAAATATCCCTTTTTCATTATTTTAATAGCAACTTTCTTTAAAAGTGATGAAATCAAATTCGGATTTTAGAGTAAAAAAGCTATGCAGCATTCAATACGAATGTATCCTAAATAGCGCTAGACACCCTTAATTTATTCCTCTGTGTGTAAATATTATTTCGTAGAGAAATTATTTTGTAATTAATGAATAAACACAATCACTGCTTACTATTCAATTATGTCTAACTGAATGTACCAATGAATGTCGTCCGTCACACAAAATATTTATTAATAATAAGCTTTTTAAATAGGCATATCCTGATAAAGACCAAAGAAACTTCTCTATTAACAACCCACAAAAATTGTGACGATTCTTATTTCTGACAGAAAGGCTTCCACAATACTTACGCAAAGGGAAACAAAATAATGATGATAAAACGAGATTCAACTAAAATTGGAAGTAATAAAGTATTGTGGTTTTGTTGGAATATTATGAATGGTACAAAAACGTTCATTGAAACAATGTCTGCAAGCTTCACGGTAGTTTTGCATGTTTCGAACAGCATAATTACGTTTTATCCCCTATTGTCCTTTCATCTGCAGAGTTGACTATTACTGTTAGCATTCGATTTTGTACAACATCCCTTAGATTAAAATCAAATATCAAATCGTTCATCATCATCATTTGGGAGTTTAGCGTCCATTGACGTCCATTTCTCTGCTGTTACTTGTAGACGACCTTAAACACACTAGCACAAGTTGATTTGCGCGTTCCAATTGTCCGTTTGCGTAGAAGTTCTGGCCATTGTTTTGATGTGTTACACTTCATTCTCATTACAAAACTCGGCAAATCTCTTAGATTTGAATGCAGTCCCTCGGTTACTCACAATACTTACATAGGTGTTGCCTTTTTTGCTTTTTGCGAACGGACCCAAATGATTAATGTCAAGTAATTGTAACAGTATGGGATTCACTGATTCCACAAAAGGTTCCTCTTCTGGTTTGCCACTTTTACACTTATTATAACAGCATTCTACACAAGCTGCTATATAGTTTTTAACAAATCTCCTTATACGCGGAAACCAAAGGCGATGAATAGTCCTCTCCGTACCAAAGTGACCCATATCATCATGGCAGCGTTTCACAACTCTCCACCGAACTGGCTTAGGTACTACAAAACAGTTATTACCGTTCAGCAAACGGTAAAAACGATGATTATGAAACCGATAGTCAAGAGTTGTTTTTTTTTCTTTTTTTTTTTTGTCGATTTTTTGCACAATTTTTAATCTTGTCGCTGCATTAATTTTGACGACTTGTACAGGCGTTGTATTTAAAGAAGCTCTGCTCAAAGCATCGACGTGACTTAGACGACACCCTGCTGTATGTATGCACTCAAAATTATAATCCGCTATTTTCATCCACCATTTTGCTATTTTAGGAAGTACAGATGTTTCGTTCTTAATCGTTGCTATAGCTGCACAATTAGTAACCACGCGGAAATTTTTATCGAGTATACAAATTCTAAATTTCAGCAGTCCCTCAACCACCGCCAAAACTTCTAATTCATATGCCGTATAACGTGATTCCACTTCGATAAATTTTTGGCTGTAGTACATGATTGCTGCAACTCCAATGGTACTCGCATTCATTTGTACTTCATTTGTGCACTGCAGTCGTACAAGATAAAGGCCAGTACCTTACAAAGTTCCTTTTTTAATCTATGTAAAGCATTTTACTGTACCCTTCCGTGTTAGTTGCATTAATGGTTGTGCTATTATAGTGTGATCTTTAATAAGTTTCCGGGAAAATCTTGTAGGTACCTGGAACCTTCTTACTTCCGTAATTGTGTTTGGTGCTTTAAACGTTTAGACGGCTCCAGCTTCGATCGACCAGCTTTGATGCCATCTCCATCAGTATGATGACCAGCAAAACCATGTCAGTTACAAGAAATGTAAATTTATCTAAACGAAGCGATAGACTATTGCTATGAAAAAGGCGTAAAAATCTTTGCAGTTTGCGTGTACCATCTAAGAGTTCACGTCATCTTAATATGATCCCGTCATCTAAATATGCCAAATGGTATACGGTTATACTCGTAGTGCCTCTCAGTTGTGATGAAAGCTATACGAGCTTTCGATCTCTAGTTGATGATAGAAGATGGACTGTCGTCTACAGTTGTTAAGTATTTCTGTCCAGCTAGCTATGCAAGAAGCTCGTCTATCATTGGTATAAGGTATGGCTGTTTAATAATAATTTTTTTGAGCTGCCGATATTCAACGCACATTCTGTATTTGTCGTTTTTTTTTCTTTTCTACTAATGTAGCAGATGATGTTGCATCTGCTTGTGTATTCTCTTAAGTTCGCATCTGTGAGAAATTTTGTCTAAGTTGAGGAGCGACCATTTCCTGTTTCGTGCTCATGTTAATTCTTTGTAGCGACGTCAAAAGATCACAACACTTTGAAAAATGCAATACACTCAAAATTATACGCAAATTGTGGTCATCCAATCCGTTTATTCTATAGCATGTAATAGAGTCGTTGTCGTCTTTTAAGTATATTTTCGCTAAGCCAGAAGAATTATAATGATTTCCAAACCCGAAAAATGTGAAACTGTCGTAAGGGCGCTGGGCGTGCCATATCCTGCCTAGTTAGCCTTAAACACTTAAGGGTATTTATACAAGGTAATTAATTTGAACGGTTGTCATTCACATTTTTATTTTTGTGTGGGAAATATGGCGTTTTTTATTTTCATGCTGCATGGAGGCCAGGCGTAGTTGTGGGCGGGAAAGGGCAATTTTTACAACATATTTTAGCTTTATTATACAAATTACGGAAAGCCCCAACTTAATTTCTTATCATGCCGCAACTTACATAAACACATTGCACTGTGGGCACCTTCTTAGTTACCGAAGGATAAAATACCTTAAAGTTTCATAATTACTACGTGTCGACTATGTTGACAATAATTCCTTTTTAGAACGTTGCTTCGCCGTCACAAATAAAGACGGGCGTTACCTGGCAGATTACCTGGAACTATATTTCCGCAAAACAATCAAAATTTTGATGTGAGACATATTTGTTTTGAGGAAATTTGTATGTCCAACAAATCGAATGGATCACAGATTACGCGTTCTCTAAGATTTGGAACTCCAACACACACATTTTCCCAAACGGATGTTGGAAATCAAATTTAACGTCTGTTTCACTTTATACTTACTTAGCGGTTAGGTAGTATTTCTGCTACTTCATTTCGCAGACCATACAAGTCCACTTGAAATCTATTTCACCAAATCGAGAGGTTTAAATCATAGAAATAATTTGTGCAATCGATATGTTTTAACTTCAACTTTCAACTTCAACAATGAAAGAAGGCCAAAGAATTACATTACCCAAATTCAATAAGTGACCGACCACGGCACTACTATCATTCAAACTATCCCGGGTTCAACCCTGCACATAGCCACCTACAAAAACTATGTATTCGCATAGATAATTTATTTCGCTCTGGAGCCATAGTAAGGATGAGAGAGCCAAGAGGGTAAGATGATCCCACGATCTTACGTAATTTTGCTACGATTTCTGCAGATTATTGTAAGTTAATCAACAATGTATGAATACCATTACATTTAACGTTCAAAAACGCTAAACTAAACAAAATTCCACATTGGAAAAGATAGCGAGAGAGGATAATATTACACTCTTGACTGAATGTTGGAAGCAAGCGAAATTCACGCCAGAGCGGAATAAATTATCCACACATATACATTGCCTTTCCCACCTATCATTATTTGAAAAATGCAAAGGAATTTTTAATTCAACAACAAAACTTTTAATTCTTTGAGGCAAATCTATCTCGATCAAAGTCAGACAATATTAACAGATGAAATACCCTAGCAAATGATCTCTATGTTCTCCGCAATGAGAAAATGAGAATTATTAACTCATATAAATTAGGTAGCAACCCAACATATACCATCATTATGCTATCTGACATGAGAAAAATGTAAAGCTCTTCAGCATAACATATACATATTTCATGATTTTGTTTATTTTGTGACAGCCTACAATCCGACAGCCCTACAATCCGAGTATGAGGCCGATTGGGGTTACAATTTTTAGGTCCCGCCGTCAGATATTTTTTGAAAAGCAGAGCCGCTGAAGATATATTCTGGGAATTACGTTTTTGGCTGAGCCATTTTAAAAATTGTAGTGCACTGTATAGTAGTGTAGATCATGAACAGTGTTGACTTCGGTTAAATTCCCCTTTTAAACACTCACTCGGAGGAACACGCAAATGCGTGTTATGACTTTTTAAGTCAATTGAGCTAAGTCCGTTTATCCGACTAGCTGGTGGACACGACAACTATCGTAAATCTATATAAAACTTCTTAAAACTTTGCACAGAATAATATTTCGCCGGATATTAAAAACTAATGCACTTTACCAACCAACCATTTCTGGTACTTACCTCAGAAATTTAAAAAATTTTAGAAATTTAGTTTTTTCCTTGCAACTCTAAATTCGTAGACTGAAGTACATCAAGTTTTTGTCCGTTGCATTGATCAATATTAGCCGAAAAAATTTGACGGCTATCTCTTACGACATATCTCACAGGTTGTTGCACTAAATTTAGCAAAGTCTCACAATGTAAATGGACTGGATTTACCTCCCAACCAACCTTTCTTTCTAATTTCTAAGCGGAAGGCTGTAGTTTGCTTAGATTTGCCCAGTATAATTCTCTGTAAACCTTGAAGAAATTGAGCAACTAACCACGCACCTTCTGGTACTTCCCATACAAACTGACCGATTTATTGAAATTTAATTTGTCAGCTGTTATAATTTTACTTCTTTGATTGATTTTCAATTCAGAATATTTTTGATATGAACAAGTTCCCTCTTCCCATCCCTCACACTTTTGCATCAAAGCAAAAGGTTATTGGGTGAATGTATATGTAAGTCGGTCCACCGTCAGAAATATGTAGCTGAACCACTTTCTACACAATCTAAATATTAAAAACGGGATAGAAAATAAAAACACTTTTAAATGCGTAACAAATATTTGTGGAGATTTTATTAAATACTGAATATAAATAAATACTACTCTATTTTTTTTCAAGTTTAAGGCTGGTATTCACTTTAAGCAGAATTACTTTACGTCCACAAAATGTGTGCAAATTCCGTTTGCACAAATTGCCGAAGTTTGCCGTATCACCATAAATATATCTTCTTCATGGAAAACGTAAAATAACATTGGGCTGCGTACTACGCTTCAAACGGAATAACCAAATGGAACATTACGGACTAACGCAATATTGTTCTTAAATGAATTAAGCGTCTTACAATTGCTTAGAGCAGGAATTTTGATATTCGGTGAGTTACAGATCAATCAATGAAGGAAGATCTACACTCGAAAATTGCTAAATTTAACCAAATTTCAAATGCGTTCAATTTATATTTATTCCATGGCATATATTTTTTTCTAATAAAAAACTTTCATAAAAAACTTTCATAAGATATTTAGAACCCGCTAATGATATAACAAAGCCACAGTGCCGCCGTCAACAATTTTGTATCGGCTTCAAACTCTCCCTACGATTCGTAAAGCTTTAAACGTGTTTCACTGCGCATGTTGTGCTTTTCGTTTTGTTCGCAACAGTAATGATACAGATACAATTCTGCAACACGCGAATTATTTTTGTTTTCAACAGCGAAATTATCGAAGTTACCAAGCCAATTGTTAAAATTATATTACCAGATTTGATTTAAAACTATTTTAAAACGATAACGCAACCAAATTATCACACAGTTAAAACTCTCAGAACAATCTGTTAGTTTAATACACAAGGCAAAATATACATACATACATATATGTATGTAGATATTTTCTCTAGAGTGGAATTCGCTTGCTTAAAACATTCACTCTAGAGCATAATTTTGTCATCTTTTGCTCGCTTTTCCAATGTGGAACTTAACAGTTTAGCTTTTTAGAACTACGTGTGTAATGGTGTTCATATATTATTGATAAACTTACTATAATCTGTAAAAACAGTAACAAAAATATGGAGTTATTGTGTTAGTCACCCCAACTTTGATTTCAGAGCGTAATAATTTATCTATGTGTTTAGATTGTCTTTGGTGTGTTATCGCCTTTAAGCGCAAATCCCCTTCAAATAAAAAATTTTCAAAAATACTCGCATAAATAAAACGCAGCACTAACAGATAAAACAATATGTAATAATTTCACTCGAGACCAAAGACAACTTGAAGAAATTGGTGCATAAACCCAAACACAGCGAAATTGTAATTGAATACACCGCTGTGTTACTTTTCTAAAAGATAAACGCTGCATCCGCAACTAAATCAACAATTACTACTACATACCTGTCTTATTATTCCCTTAACACTTTTTTTGAAATTTCCCGTTTTATGCATACGCTCTTGAGAGAACATTAGGAGTTAGCGAAATTCACTCCAGAGCAGTGTCATCTGTTAAGCATATTTTGTTTTTTTTTTAACACCTATTTTTCGTATTTTTATAACAATACGCATTTAGCTGATCATAAGAAAAACACGTAAGGTCAATTATCGCTTCAGAAGTAATCAATCACATCCTTTGTTTCGCTTTTACGTCACATCGGCATTAGTTTTTATGGATAATTCTAAAAAAAATTTAGACGCAAGCTCCTCACAAATTTCTATAGAAAAAATTTCAAAAACTTTGTTTCATGATTTACAAACATCCACACATTTGTACAGCAAATAAATATGCGGATTATGTAACTTTTTTTTCTTATATTTTAGAAATTTCTTGAAAATAATATTTTTCTATATTGGAACCTTCTCAGTATTTAACATATGACATTATTTGAAAAATACGATAGGAAAATGTCCATAATCGAAGTCGAATTTTGAAAGTACCATAAGTAGGGATACTTCCTGTAAATTTTAGGAACTAGAACAATATCACTCTTCTTTTAAACATTCCTATTATAATCAAACAATTTTCACACTTTCTTAAAATATTTATATACATTTTCTTGATTTTTGAACTAAAAAGCATAACATGAAAGTTCCGAAAGTACAGCAGATGTACAAGTTTGTTGCTGTTGTTCATAGATTTTTGTAAAAACAACACTTGATATATTTTGTACAATCCAGCGGGTAACATCCCAAGCTATCTACAAGTTCTCAAAACAATTTTGCACTTTAACTAATACAGTATTGAAAGTATTGAACCATCGTAATGTGCAACTTATACAGTGTCGTTTGAATAGCACCACCTTTAAATATTTTTCTAAGCCCGATTTTTTCCAAAATAATTATAACGAACTGGTTGTGCTTTTATAAATCATATTGCACGTTTTTGCTGTAATTCTATAACATACATTTTCTTTCATTTTAATGAATTAAGTACTAAAACATTAAACTCAAAAAAAAAAGTCAGAAATTTGATTTCAGTTTTTGGTTCACTTTAATAGCCCTCCTTATAAAAATTAGATTATACACGGAAACATTAATTCTAAATTAAAGGTATTTTCATTTTAAGTCTCCGAAAATATTTTTAACTCCAGGAAAAGCTTTTTCCAGCACGACTTTGTATGAAGTCGCATTCATTTTTGCAGAGAGAAACTGGAGCACTATTGTACCATAATAAGAGATCGCACCGCATACCAAAACTCCACCTTTCCGGCTTTGTAATCGATTGAGTAGGTGTTCCTTTTTTCGAAAATCATGGTAATTAGTAATTATATCCATCAGGCCCCTCTAAATTATTTTTTTTTTTTTTCTCATCGGAAAATATAATTCTATTTCACTCTCTACTTCACGTCATAGTCGTATGACAACGTGACGTTTCCTACGGAGATTGTCTAGCGGTGGTTTATTTTTTAGTCTCAAGCGTTGCAAGTGTGTTGCTTTGAAAATAGCTCGTTTTACCGTTGATACACTTGAACTTACGCCAGCTTTTTCCTTGATTTGGACAGCAAAGTCGTGCGAATTTGAGGCATATCTCAGAATAGCTCTTTTGTCAGCGTCTGTAATAACACTTGCTATTCTAGCTTTCATATTATTTCCATAGCCTTTAGTGCCACGTAGATATGTCGATATAACTTTGCAACTTTTATTAGTTTTTCTGGCTATTTGATGGATAGAAAGTCCACACTCCTTGTAGGTTTTAACTTTGGATCTTTCCTCGACACTCAAGCATTTAGGTCGGCCCATTTTACTTAAAATCGATTGTTTTATATTTAATTATACACAATTACTGTAATCCGATCTGATTTATGATGATCTGCAAAAGACTTTCACACCTTAACTGATTACCACGTGAGAGGTGCTATTCAAATGGGCCGAAAGAGAAGAGCACATTTTTCACTCATTTAAAAGAAAAGAGCGAATTAAAATAACGGGATACTTCCATGGCTTGAAATTTTTTGTAGGTGATGTGTGGAACTAGGAGAAACAAATAAACAAAAACTGAACCGTTATGTGAAGTGTACTTTAAATAGTAATCACTATTGTTAAATGAGTAGAGCGGCGCTATTCAAGTGAGTGGCAGTGTATGAACATACCCAGAAATTTCTGTGGAACATAAAAATTGCATACTTGCCAAATAGAAGAATTTCTTTCTATACCAGCGAAATATGAACTAAATCCCATTTTTTATATCAAAAGGTTCATGAGATACAGCCGATGTAATAATATCGAAACCTGCAGCTTATATGAACATACCTAGAAATTTCTGTGGAACATAAAAATAACATACTTGCTAAATAGAAGATTTTATTTCTTTAACAGCGAAATATAAACCAAATCGCATTTTTTATATCAAAAGTTCATGAGACATAACCGATGTAATAATTGGGTTGTATGCAAATTATTCA
The DNA here is from genome assembly GCA_019455685.1 of Philornis downsi. Lineage (NCBI taxonomy): Eukaryota > Metazoa > Arthropoda > Insecta > Diptera > Muscidae > Philornis > Philornis downsi. The sequence goes on from JAHXMU010000751.1 coordinate 536,476, forward strand.
AGAAAAATACAGTGCTGTCTTCAATGGTATTACAATCTTCATGTATTTAATAAAAATAAGCCACCGCTAATATTTCCATTGAAACACACTCTATTCTTTAACAAAAACGTTGATAAATGGTATCTTGATTTCTCAAATAAAAACTTTGCTTTTTACCATATTTTTTCACATTTTATACTTTTTTTTTGGTCATTTTGAATATTTTTTCCGGCTACTGGGAAATTTGGCAGTTTTTTACGGCAGATTTTCCTCTAGTGATTGATCTCTAACTCAACAAATGTCTAAACTTCCGAAATTTAATTTATTGAAGAACAATACTGATTTAGTGTGAAATTCCAAATTTCAGAATTTGAAAATTTTGTGCAAATGCATTTTGAGGTGGGTACCAGCCTTATACCTGAAAAACTAAGAAATTCAAAAATATAATATTTAATAAAATCCCCACAAACATTTGTTACACTATTACGTATTTAGAAGACTCGATTGTTTCTCTTTTTGCTCCCATTTTTACTTATATCTTGTAAAATGTAGCTTACTTGCATATTTTTGTGTCCAAAACCATAAAAGAACGGGGATTCACTCCATAAATATACACTGTGATCTATTCAATAATGTCTATTCTTTATCTCATCTCATTTCGAAAGTGCACCGTACTCCAAAATTAAATAAATTATCAATGCGTATACATTGTATTTTAAGCCAATCTGTTTGTGTCATTCCCTTAAGAGAAAACCTGCATAAATGCCAAATAATGGCAGTCTCTGCGAAATTAGGCATGTTTTGATTTATTTAAATAATATTTAAATAACAATTAAGCATTGTCTGCGATCAGATTTTTCGAGGCATCAACTGATCACTGAAAGTTAACTCCACATTAATCTGGAATTTATTTGAATTATTTTCAAATCGAAACCTGAGTTAGATACCGTTATAAAACAATCGGGGCAGTAGCCGTATTGTTCGGCGGCGGCTTACCCATCGGCCCACTTTTTGTTAGAAAAATATGCTTATGCATTACAACTAGAAAGCGTTTAAAGCGAATGGCACATTATCGGATAGTAGCAACAGCGTTGTAGAAAATGTGATGTAAAAGTAAATTGGTAAATCCTACTTCTTTAGACACTTATAATTCTTAATCAATTATAATAATTGAATATTTGTCATATGTTGTCAAAAACGTAAGAATCTGAACAAAATAAAATCTCCACAAATATTTGCTACACATTTTGAAATGTTTACATGTTATAGAGAAATGAGCGAAAACACTTATTTGTTACTTAGCTCGCTAATTGGATCATAAAATCTTGAATAATGATTTTAGTTTTGAATAAAATAGCTTGCCTGTGTGATACGCTTTTTTTGAGTTTTTTTTAGATAATTAAATTATTAACGTTGGTCGCAGGAACTCACTGGGATATTTCATGCTCAATACGGACGAGATCATTCCATATCAGCCAACAACAGGGGATGTTCATGGGAATGTGTTTTGAATGAACATATTTCATTTGAAATTATTTATTACAGAGGAGCCTGCCAAATTCATGCCTGCAAGCTGTAGGAAAGATTCACGGTTTTAGGTTATGGGTAAACCTCGTTTTTAAAAACTTTCTTTTAGTAGGGGAAAAGATTCAGTTTTGTTTGAATGAAGGAATTTTTCATGGTTTCCATTTGGAATATTTTCCCTCAAATTTAGATTAAATTAAAACTAAACATAGTAAATCACACATGTAGAGTAACATTTACATTGGCTTAGAATACAGTGCACAGGGCATAAATCTATAAAAATTTAATAAATTGAAGAAAAGGAAGGAAGAAGGAGGAGGAAACAAATCAGAAAAAGCAGATAAATGTCAATGGATTTTTCAAAGAAATAAATATATTGCTGGTTTTAACTTAATTTATGTTTTAAAATTATTTTTTTATTAATTCCTATTATCATCCTTGAAGATGGTGTTATTAGAAAATGTGAGTTACTGTAAGTAAATCCAATAATTTGTCTTAAAAATTTGGTACAAATAATACGTACAATGATGTATAAGTGTAGACCAAATAATAATATCAGTGTCGAAAAAACCTGTACAGACATTTCAGTCAGATATACATATAATTGTCCTCCGTGTGACCGACCAAGAAGCATGGCAATGCAATCCATTTTTATTTGCAGTACTAAATGCCTAATGGGAGCTCAATTATAATGAATATAATACAATTGTAAGAGAAAAATTAGAATCTAAGAAGAGGGCGTTGATGAGAATTTGAGTAACTTCAGACTACGAATTATATATTGCGGCGGAAAATCAAATTTCAATAAATCGGTCAATTTGCACGGGAGGCCAAAGAGTGGGTGTGGTAACGTCGCTCATTGCCGTTCTCAGAACTTAGACATGAGTCATGATATGTGATATATGGCTAATTAAGACGAATTATGTATAATCGATTGGACGATACAGCGAGGAAATTGAATTGGGCCTATATAGGTTATTTACAATCCCTGGTTGAGATGTGGGAAAGTTTTAGGCTGTACTAAGTTTTAAGATATTCCATAGAGATTTACGGCAGTTGTCGGGTCAATCAGCCGTAAAAAGACGGTCTTTGCTTAATCGACTTCAATTGAAATGCATTTGGTCAAACGATATTTGGTAATTTAAATGCTTCCTTCTGGGTGTTACATTTTTGGTCACATCAAAAGGAAATCTGTGATATAACCCTCAATTTTAATATAAGATATATATATCTATCTAAAGAGGCAGATATATATAGAAATAAGTTTTAAATAATCCCCCTCAGCTGTAGGAACCGGGCTCAGTTTATTCAACTTATACCAATAAAGGTGTTACTAGGAACTGTCTCGTTCGCTCGAATGTCTACCTCCTCCTAAAATCGACAGCAATATTATTGTAACCATTGGTCTTATCTTCGGTGTACGACAGCTAAAGTCATTTCGAAAATTGTCCCAGATATTTCTTACGAAATTCCCACTGCTGGGCTATTTAATGTCGTCAAATTACATTTATCTTCCTCGTGATTACTGCATACTGTAGGCGCCAGCGGGTCATGAGTCATAAAGGATCAACTAAGAGTGTATCAAGTAATAGTAGCGTTCCTCTGAATCAGTTATTCGCTGAATCAATAAGAATCGTTGTACGGTTTTTGGGCGTCTTTGGCTTAGCCAATGATGTTAAGGAAGGTTAGGGCTTTTAGAAAAATAAAAACTGCCTGCTCGTAAAGAACTACCTTCCTCGGACACTGACTTTGGAGTATGCGAATTTGCGTCGTATAAAAAGGAAACGGGTATAACCTTGAAACTGATATTCAGGTGGGCAAACAGTAGGACCCTCCATGCTCTTTTACACCTTTCTTGATATCGGCACTTTCATCAGCTCTCAACATTTTCCTGGAAACAAAAAATAAAAATTAACAAAATATGGAAAAATATAACTTTTATAAACTGTCAAAATTTACCAGAATCTATTGAAAATTGTTTTACTTTGAACCTACAAAAAGATTGTAGAATATCAACGACCATGAAGAGTTTTCCGAAGAAGTGACCCAATAAAAAAAAGTCTTAGCTATACCCTTATCCAGAGCGTTAAGGGCATTTAATACGAAGAAGTTCAGTCAGGAGAACTGACTTACATATTCCATCATTAGACGCCCTTTTACGGCGGTGCAAAATACAGCGTGTCCGTCGGGAAGGTATACTACATTGTTTTGCCGCCATTTTGGTAAACATTAGTCTTGATAGTTCATATGTGGCAGTCGTGAAGTAGAGACGTGAAAAATAAAAACATTCGATAAACCAATGTGTTTTAAGCATTAAAACATTTTATCGAAATCAATCATCGTTTACTGTGACGATGAGAAAATTAAGTGAAATTTTTGGGAGAAACAACGTGTCAACATGGCGCACTATCGTGTAGTGAATGATTTCTAAGAAGAGGGTTTGTAGCTGATAGGGCCAAGCATGGGCCACAACGTACCGCAAGATCGGCTGAAAACATTACTGCTGCTGAAGAAAGTGTTCAAAACAATCCATCAATTTCAATTCGACGCCGTGCTCAGGAACTTGGTCTTCACAATTTTACACAAAGATTTGCATTTGCTTCCATTTAAGATTCAGTTGACACAAGAGCTTCTTCCATAAGACCATTTACGCCGCCGTACATATGCCAATAGGATGTTACAGCTCGCCCATGACAAACCCGATTTTCATGAAAAAATCATAATGAGTGACGAGACTCATTTTCATTTGAATGAATATGTGAATAAACGGAATAGTCGGTTCTGGGCAATGGAAACCCCTCAAATTATTCATCAGTCACCTATGCATCCATTAAAAGTGACAGTCTGGTGTGCAATTTGTTCAGGAGGAATCATTGGACTTTACTTCTTTGAAACTGAAAACGGTGTAACGTTAACTGTCAATGGGGAGAGGTATCGTGATATGATTGAAAACTTTTTAACGCCACAGCTGCGTGATTTGGGCTTGATTAACATGTGGTATCAACAAGACGGTGCCACATCGCATACAGCGAGGATTACAATGGTAATTCCATTCCATTCTCTTTCCACATCAAGTTATTTCAAGAAATGGTGATGTTAATTGGCCTCCACGGCCGCCTGATTTGGCTACTCCGGACTTCTTTTTGTGGGGATATCTGTAAAGCAAGGTTTATCCAAACAAACCAGAAACGCTTGAGCGACTCATACAAAATATTCGTGGTGAAATTAATGAAATACCGCGTGAAATGTGTGAGAATGTAATGAAAAATGTTCTCAAAAGGGCTCCCATTTGTGAGACTAATGGAGGCGGACATTTATCTGATATTGTATTTCATACATAATTCTCTTCTCATTCTCTTCTATTTAATCAAAAATTATAAACAAACAAAGTAGTAGACCTTTCCGACGGGCACCCTGTATGAGCGATGCCAGAAGGTTCACAAAGTGTTATTAAAAGTTCTGTTATTAAAGTGTTATGAATTAAAACATAGTAAAAGAAGCAATGCAATGAATTATGAAGTAATGAATAACTTTCATTTATTGCTTTCAAAACCGCCGGTCTGGCAAGGCTGTCAGTGGTTAAATACCTGTCATCTGAAGCGAAAGGTTTGTCATTTACGAATATGTATCATTTAACAACCGAAGAACACGTAAAAATAATTAAAACATCGCAATGTACGCACTGTCGAAAATATCACTTCTGTTAGTGAAAGTGTCGCAGTTAATCCGAAATTCAATTTAGAGCGCTACGGCCTTACGATTAGCGACATTTCTTCTGGTCTTCAATTGAAAGCTATGAACTGGACTATGTGTGGTTTCAGCAAGACGCTGCCACAAGCCACACAACACGACCGAATTTGGCTTTATTGCATGAGAAGTTTTCAGAAAGCGCAATTTTATGTTTTGGCGACGTCAATTGGCTACCAAAACCATGTGTTTCGACGCCGTTATTGGGACTACGTCAAAGGCCGTGTTTACGCAGATAATTTCCAACCGAAACCGAACCCAATTTTTCGAAACCCAACGTTTGTCAAGTTATCGCTGAGATGCCGCTCAAAATGTGCAAAAAAGTGGTCGAAAACTACCTCAAAAGGATCCACTGCTACAACCAATCCATAGGCAGTCATTTAAATGATATTGTATTTTGTACATGATGGCAAGGTCGAAACATAATGAAATGAAAGTTTTTCGAAGTCATAACTTTACGTGTATTTTACTTTACTTTTGAAATTAAAAAATAGATAACCTATTATAATAACTAATAATGCTAACTAGTTTTGCTATTTCATAGCAAAATATTCGAAACTTTTAGTTGCATTGCCTAGGTGTTGCAGTCATCATACTATTTGACGGCAAGCCAAATTGAGCATTATGCTTTCATTAAAATAGAAATACAGCAAATTATAGATTTTTGATTTCATTGCCTCCTAATTATGCACAATGAGAGCAAATTTCTTCACAAAATTATTGTATTGATACGATTATGGAAAAGCAATCGCAAATACTAGAAGCATTCGATTTTCTCATCTGCACAAAAACTAAAATAGTGGAAGCCGCTGTCCAAAATATAAGCGTGCGATTGAAAAGTTAATTTTTGTAAGCTGTAATTGCCTGTCTTGTTATACGGCACAGAATCCTGGGTTATGACGAAATCCGTACTATCAGTTTTCGAGAGGAAAATACTCCGGAAAATATATGGGCCCATCGTCGTTAACGAAGAGTATCGACGTCGCATGAACAATGAGCTGTTTGAGCTATATGCCGACATCGAAGTGGTCAAACGCATTAACATACAGCGATTGCGTTGGCTGGGTCATGTTGTGTAGATGGACCCAAATGCTCCGGCACGGAAAGTTTTCGACAACGAACTCGATGGATGGCGCAAAAGAGGGCGACCAAAACTCCGTTGGATGGACCAGGCTTTTGAAATACTATGAAAACTTGGTGTGACGAATTAGAGGGGAAGTACTGAAGATCGAAGCGCTTGGAATTATTTTCTACGGGTGGCGTATAATAGATAAGGAAGCCTATTCCAGCCGCCACCTAAGAATAAGAAGAAGCAATTAGGCATAGGCTTGTAGATCACTCGGCCACCCGAAGTATTAATCTGAATATCAAGATGACTGCTGCTCAAAGAAACTTAGATAATTGTATTTTGTCTAAACGATAAACGATATTATATGGACAATAGCCGATTACACTACCATCAGGCCACAGTTTATATACCTTAATTGTATACATATAATTAACTCTACTCAATTTATCCAAAAATGATGCATGTGGCTAGGCAACATTATGTTGGCGATGTGAAAAAATGTCCTGGTTTCTATCGATATTTATTAAATACAGATATTTGTGTTATATGTACGCAAATAAAGCGGTCTGGTTGGGCAATTTTAAAAGGGATTTGCTTGAAAACTCTGCTGTCAATTCATTCGAACCAATATGAATTTGTTTTAAAATATGCATGGGGGAAGCTAAAAAATTTTAGAGACAAGGAAATCGCTTAAAATCTCAATTTTTTTCGTATATTTTTACATTGAAGGTATAATTGTTATCGATTACAATACCACTTTATCCATCTTTCAGTTTAAATTATGCATGTATATCAAATCTCAAAAATATTTTTTTGTAAGTTGATAACACTACCGTTTAAGCTACGCTATGTTTTGTACGACGCAAAAAGACATCAACACCTACCAATGAAAGTCGCGTCCAACAATTGCGAGATGTGGCGCACAAAAATCGTCTATTAACAATTAAGGACTCTGCTAATGATGTTGGCATTTCAAACGAATATTATTTATTATTTTTTCGATAGATGAGTGTTAATCTGTACCTTGCTTTACATCAATGGGACCGGGTAACGCCAAATGGCAATATAAGATTTCGTTCTCAGATAATTTTGAGATTGCCTGATTCAGTATGGTCTAAGTGAGCTTCAAAGATGGACACCAGTGTAAAAAAATGCACAATATTTTACAATAAAAGCGAATAGTATTTACGAGTATGGTCCTGATACTGTAACAGCCAATTTTTGGGCTTCGGTCAATAAGAGAGGAATTATACTCCCTCAGAACACCAGGCCAACATATCAATAGTGGCTCGCCAGAAGCTCTGAGAGTTTGGTTGTCGTGGAGGTTCTCATGCATCCGCCTTATAGCTCGGGTCTAACATCAAGTGAAAAATTCGCCAATTCGAGAGAAATTCTTTCAAAATGACAACAGGTTATCGAACAGAAAGGTGCATATTTAACATTGCTAAGCAAAGCTTCCATTATCATGCAGAAATAATGGATTTCTTTGTGCTAAACCTTATATTTATTGTCCCTCAGATGCGTTAAATCTCGATTTGATACCAAAAACACTAATTAAAAAAAAAAGTCCGTTGCTTTGAAATCTGTGAAGAGACCATTTCTGATTTGATTTAGAAACAACCATTCAATCGGTTGGCTATAAAATAAAGCAAAATCAAAAATACCGCGCCAAAATTGCTCAATTTATCATCAAGATTACGTAGTTTTTTTTCGATTATGGTGCTAATGACAACAATGAATATTTTTTGAGTGGAGTTATTCGCAAAAAGAAAATCTTGATTTTTGCACAATGATAATGCGGATATCCGCTTCTAGAACATTTCACCAAAAACTTAACTAGTATCGCTTTACTTGATTTACCAAGATGCACCTTCAGTCAATTTCCTAACCTCAAACGAGCGCTCCGGGGACTCAGTTTGGAGTCGATTGAAGCGATTCAAGATGATTCGCAGCGCGCTCTAAATTTAACTGGCAGCTTATAAAAAATAAAGTTAAATATGGTTTGAATAATTTGAGATGAATATAGGGAAAACAAAAAAGTTAAAAAAAATTCCTGATTTCGACATCAGTGCCGTTTTATCAGTATATTATGCTATATTTAAGCATATCAAACCCCTCCGCGTAAACAACTTTTTCAAGACGTGTGAAAAATATGTCGTCCGGCCGTTCTTCATCTCTGAGTCTAAATATTTCTTTCCGACAAAGTCTATTCACCGAAAGTCTGCTTCAACATTCTAAATGTTTCCGCAACTGAAATTAACAAAATTTAAAGCACCTTTTTTTCTCAACAAAATCACATGTAAAAATTTGTGATTGGGATGATATTGTGATTTTCTAATGATTTAGAAAAACAAAATGTTGAGATTCGATATACCAGCGTAATTTAAATCGAAATCAGGTTTCACTTTTAGGGCTTAGGAAAGCACCGGAAACATTTGGAATACCCTGTTGTTATACAAAAAACTAATTTTTCCGATGGAACATTTTTAATTTTCTATTATAATACATTAATTTCGGATGCATTCCGGTGAAATTTATTAGTCAAAATGGCGAAGTAAATTTGATTTTAATTCTGTCATGAATTAGTGGAATGCAAAATTTTGGAAAATGCAAAACTTTGGGAAATTACATTCCTCTATTACATGCGACTCAATGAAAGTTGTAATGGATGTAACGAACTAATGTAGATCAAGGTAGCAAATTGTTACTTAAAGGAATCTGCATAATGTGCTACAAGAAGCTGTGAGTGACATCAAGTGAGTCCCAATGACTTTCGAGTCCCAATGAATTTTCCTTCGAGCCGCTTGTCTGAACGCATTCGAAAATGGGGATTTGATTGAAATATATTTGAACGATTTCTAAAATGTCAAAATAAATATTTTTCGTAACAAGGACAGGGAAGACTCCATTTGAACTCTTTCATAATCAATTATTTAATATTTGCTCATTTACAAAGTTTAGAAAACTTTGCCTTCACCGGACAGGTTTTCCAGTAGAAAACTCTTCAGTGCACGCGGTACTCGGGTAAATTTAGAGATACGACTGATAAGCGCGTCCTGTGGAAGTGTCATTCAACTTGCAGCAAACTGGTTGTTGTATTCGACAAATCCCGAAATGATAAAGACGCTAGGATTACATGAGCCATTGATTCTTTCGAGCATACAGGGTTGCCCATATTCGACGGACCCATCTGGCAACGCCATAACTTTTGACAGAGATGTCAGATCGCTTAATGACATACCGCGCTTGAAGCGTCAGTCCAAGCAGATATTTACCATGGAACAATACACGCCACGCGAGCGCTCTGAAATATGTATTAGGTTACCTGCCTGCTGCTTGATAGTGAAAAAAAACCAAAGCTTTAGCGAAAAATCTGAAAAAAAAATTAAAGAAAAAAGTTTTTTAAGAAAATTGTTTTACTGATAGCTAAAGTACATTTATATTTATTTAGTTTTATAAATTGGAGCTTTAAGTTTTATAAGGTGAAATCTTTATTTATATTTACAGTTCTTGCTGGGAAAAAGTATGTATCTAAAATGTAATTAAATTGATGAATTCGCTAGAATTCTAAACAAAAACTATAATCCTTTTTTACATCTTTTGTAATCTTTTAATTTTGAACCTTATTCATTCTTAGAGCATCCAAGTCAATAAGGCCATTTTTGTGATCATAGACCGTAAGGTGACATAATAAAAATGCGTGCTTATTCCGAACGAACAGCAATATTGCTTTTTATTCATTTTAATTTAATTTAATTTATTTATTCAGGATTGTAATTTAAAGCCTTTAAGCCTTATCTTCTTCATAATTCAATAACAAATACATTATACAACTTTACAATACTAATGTTATAAAAAAGTTTATGTATCTCAATACCAGAAAAATGTGATTTACAATATGACGATCTACTTCACTTATTACAATTTTTCACTATATATGTTTCTCGTCCTAAAATACGGAATTATAACTTTAATTGGAATTTACAGCTACTCCATAACAATTAGGAACTTCAAGTAATTTTTTTAAGATTTAATTAACTAAGTAATAGAGATGCTATATATGGCTCAAAAAAAAAAAAAAAAAGGAAGAAAAATAATAAATTTAGCGATAATCATTTCCCCGTTTAAAATAAAAAAAAAAAAATATGGACAGCAAACTATCTGACGGCAATATCAAAAAAAAAGGGGCTCAAGCGGATAATTATAGATGAGGTATCATTGAAATACGCAATTGTTTGTAAGTGTTTTGGGATGAAGAAAAAAATTTTAATGTGTTTGGAAATTTGTTAATCTGCCTGGCTACTCTTACTTAAAAAGATCTGCTCATATAATATTTTGTGTTATAAATAATCAATTGATTAGTGCGAATTGATCCAGTGAATTTAAATAATTCTGCAAGAAACATCGGTGATTGATTTTTAATAGAATTGAAAAACAAAAGCAACGAACGAATAACTACAAAATTACGAAAAGAACAGCCTAGAAATTGCATCACAAACGGAGACACGTGCACAATTCGACGAAGACATAACAGATAACGTATAGCACGATTGAAGGACAGCTGGATTTTCGTTATATTACTTTTAACTGTACCGGCATATATTTCGATACAATAATTTAATGCGACATTATTAAACCATTTACTAGTTTTCGTTTAACATGAAGCGGAATTATTAAATCGGAATTATATAACCGCCGAAGGGTCATATTCACGCGCGAAAGTGAAAGAAGGTTTTTTTTTGGAAAAAATTGTGTCAATTGAATTTAAACCATTCTTAAGCTGGGATCCCACTATCGGCGCAATGTACCGATTTTTGTAA
>JAHXMU010000751.1:557614-573786 GCA_019455685.1 Philornis downsi
TTACAAAAATCGGTACATTGCGCCGATAGTGGGATCCCAGCTTAAGAGAAAGTGACCAAAGTCTTCGTTCTATAGCAGAAACTATGAATCGGTCGCTATTTTTTTGTACAAAATGCTTTAAAGCCGAAAAAGCCCGTCGAAACTCGCTGAAGACCAAAAAAAAAAACTTCAAAAACAACAGATATCCGTATTGTAACACTTGCGAAGAATTACCCGTTTGTATCTTCAAGAGCGATTTCAACAGAAATTGGAAATGTCATTTCATCGCGAACGGTTCGTCGTAGACTACAAGAAGCACATTTACTAGGACGGATAGCCAGAAGAGTTCCTTTGCTTAGACAACAAAATTTAAAGGCTAGATCGGCGTTTGCAAGAAATCATTCCAATTGGGCCGGAGGAGACGGTGAAAAAAAAAATGGCGAAACATTTTGTGGAGCGATGAAACAAAATTTAATGTATTTGGAAACGACTGTGTCCGTAGTGTTCGACGTCCTAAGGGTATGGTATCGGTCCGATACATCGAATTACCGACACTATGACCAGATTCCACTGCAAAGATATCTTGGAAAATACGATGTTGAATTATGCTGTGAAAAGTATGCCTCTTAGATGGACATCTCAGCAGGATAACGATCCGAAGCATATTTCTAAGTTGGTAAAGGATTGGTCCCAAGATAATAATGTTGCCCTTCTTGACTGGCCAATCCAATCCAATTGGAGAGAATTGAAACAAAGAATTGGAAAAAAGGTTCTTAAAAATAAGGATCAGTTATGGAATTTTGTTCAAAAAACTTGGTATGAAATACCAGTAGAAACCTGCAGGAAGCTTATTGCCAGCATGCCAAAAAAGAGCCAACAAAATAATTGAAAATAAAGGTGGATATACCGGCTTTTAAAGAAACTCAGCCAATTTGATTTTTTGTTTATTTTTTTGCTTATTTTAACTAAATGTACATTTTGAAAAATACTGAATTTATTTTATTTCTAGTGTTGTAACAAACAGCCTTTAAAAAAAATATAAAGTGCATTTATTATTTTGATCATATGTGTATATAAAGTACAATATTCGCTTAATGACGATCGATGAGCAGTGCGCCTAAAATCTGTGACTGAAAAGAGGGACCTAGTTCGATAAGAAACCCCCACTCAGTATTTGTGTAATAATTGCTTAAACTTCAGCAGGGATTAAAAGACTGCAGATTATAGCCGAAGTGATATACGAGTATTTATTTAAATTTGGTCTGGATACGATGTGATTGTTTCTGACTTGACAGCTTTCATTATTTATCTATAAATATAGACGTTTGTGATTGCGGCAGCTTTGGATGTTTATGACCACTTCCCCTTTCCTGATCAGTCAAACGTCAAATGTTCTACAGGGGAATTAGGCAGTAAGCAGCCAATTTAAGTTTGCTAACTCCAAATTAATTTAAAAAACTGATGTAAAGCGCAACAGCTAGAAATCGAAATATTATGAATCGAATATGAATAATACAGGGTGGCCCATATGAGTGTTGGCGATTTAATTTTTCAATTTCTCGGTAACGCGCGGCGCGGGGTGGCGGGGGGATATGTTGTTCGCTGCGCCGCTTCCTGGAAATTTAGTCGCCATGGAGCCGTACACGGGAGTGCAGCGTGCATTTTGTGTCCGAGCGTATTATGAAAACAATAAATCAGTGATTACTGCACGACGTTTGTATCGGCATGAACACGGTTTACACGATTTAAGTGAAGTTCCAAGCGCCAATGTGATACGAAAATGGATCAGAATGTTCGAAACAACCGGCTCAACAGTACCAATTACGGTTCGTGGTCGCCCAGTTTCTGCAAGATCAGCCGACATTGTGGAGCGTGTTCGTGTTTCAGTTCAGCGAAATCCGCAACAGTCAACACGTAAGAGAAGTCAGTCTTTGGATGTCAAAAGAACAACTTTACGACGAATTTTGAAACGTGATTTGCATTTGAAGGCTTATAAGATTCAGATAGTCCAAGAATTAAAACCCAATGATGCCAATAACCGACTTAACTTTGTCAATTTGATGCTAGAGCGGTTCAACAACGTGATTTTCAGTGATGAGGCCAATTTTCACCTTAATGGCCATGTGAACAAGCAAAATTGTCGGTTCTGGTCCGAGACAAATCCCCGACGCTTGCATGAACGTCCACTTCACAGCCCTAAGCTTGTCGTGTGGGCTGGGATAACGTCAACCTTTATTATTGGACCATACTTTTTTGAGGACGAAAGAGGGACGGTTAGAGCGAACAATTATTGCAACATGCTAGCAGACTTTTTGGTGCCAGCTTTGCAAGAACTTCAAGGCAATACCTCGAGGATGTGGTTTCAACAGGATGGGGCCACATGTCATACGGCTAGGGTATCCATAGAGCTGCTGAAAAATGTTTTTCCTGGAAAACTCATTTCGAAAAGGGGGGATATTAAATGGCCCCCACGTAGCCCCGATCTCTCTCCATGCGATTATTTTCTATGGGGCTACCTCAAATCTGTAGTCTACGAGAATAATCCGACCAATTTACAGCAGTTGAAGAGGAACATTATTCAGGAAAGTAACAAAATACCGCGAACAACTTTTCAAGGAGTTTTCCAAAATTTGCGACTTCGGTTCCAAGAGTGTCAAGCAGGCGAGGGAAGCCATTTGGACAACATTATTTTTAAGTCTTAAAAATTCCCATGCTTCTGCTTTTTAAAAATACAAATATATTTTTTTTTATGTTTCGTACTTTTTTTTTAATTGAATATTTAAACCGCCAACACCCTTATGGTCCACCCTGTATAAAGTACTCATATTTTAATTCCAAAAAGCTGCAATTGTTCCTGAGGAAGTGCAAATTTTCGCGAAACGACCAAAATTTACTAAATAAATCAGAAGGACGAAAACGTTATGCAATTGTTGCATTAGGACTATTATACGAATTCTTCACACGGAAGATATGAGTTCTCAAATTATACTCGTATTGTTCTATTTTTTCAAAAAAGGACAAAGTGGCCTGTAAATACCGCGACGAAATCTCTGTACACATAACATTTCACATTTTCTTGGCATTTGAAAGAAAGTAAAGCGAAAGAACTTCAAGTTCTAAAGAAGGCGTGAGTATACTTCCATAACTATGGTTATCGTCATTGTCTTCCCCAAGCATATAAAGTTGGCATGAAATGGAGCATCTCAACACAACAAATTAGTAGGTAAATAAGTGAAATTAGGAAATGATTACTCGTATATAGATAATTGCTTTCAGTTTCAAGAATTTTTTTCGAATTTCCCATTATATTAGTTATGTAGTAAAAAATAGTACCAGGGGAAATGCACAAAAAATTCCTGTAATGGTAAAAATTATAAAGGTTAAGAGAACGGAAGATAATGAAATTTCGTTTGAAAGGAAGATCAATTATTCTTATTGTTTCAATTTGCTTTCCATTCTCCGTTGTTATTTCTTTTTAATCGTCCACTTTTTGACTGTTCCAAAGCAAATTCGTGGAGGAATGTGGCATTGCTTGTTTTACTAAACAAATTTCTTCGAGTAGAAAGTTGTAAAACTAGTTTCTAAGTTTTATTCACCCCTATTAAAATCTATTACAACTTTTATTAGGTTTGCAATACACGAAAATCTTTTTGAGCATAGCTAGTAAAAGTTTTACATCTTGGAACATGGATAACATTTTAATATATTTCCTTTACATTTACATTTACATTTACTTTCTATTTGAAAAATGTAAGGCTCTATGAACATCAACTTTATTTAGTTGGACATTTATTTCAAATAATTGAAGCCATGGGTCAATTATGTAAAGGAAAGACTTATTTTATAAACGTTTAATTAGTAAGTCCCTAGAATCGAGTGTACGATGAAAAATATGCGAGAAATGCAAATTTAAAAAATATGCACGCTTAACCCAGGAATTGGTGAATATCTTTTATGTTTGATCACCTACGGATCGCCCGAAATTGCTAGTTTCTACAAGCGCTAGCATCACCACAACGCCCGCGAGACATTGGTACAACTGAGGCGAGACAGCAGCTATCTGTCTATATCTGTTCAGAGTATGTCCGCACAACAACGCATTCCGCGGAGGAGAATGCATTTGCATTACTGAGGTTCACGTCACCTCCCACGCTAAGGACTTTAGAAGTCGGCCTTTCATAGAGAAATCTGTGAGGAAGAGGAGAATATAAAAAAACCTCTCCTAGTTTCTCAAAATGTTACTTTTTGCTTTGTTTCGTATATGATCTGGTATATTGCATTGTAAAACAACTGTCGTTCGTGTAAAACAAATTGTCGTATGCAGTTTGATCGAAAATGTGATAAAAAGAAGACACTTAACAAATACTTGAAAGGACGAATTAGGGGCATATTTCAATCAGGAAGAAGGGAAAACATTTTTCAGAACATTTGTGACATATAAATTTAGCTGAGATTAAACTAATAACCAAACATAATATTCATTTAAAACATATTTTGTGCTTTGCTGTCCTTATAGGCAAATGGTCCAGATACCCTACCCTCTACATTTAATAAATTTATTTGCAAAACATATTTGAAAAAATAAATTATTTTTTAAACTAGAATAAAAGAAGGTTAAAATTCCTTGGTCGAAACTAGTGCGTGCATAAGCTTTTTAATTGTTATCGTACCAAGTAATATTGTATATACATTATTGTATAAAATATGCGATTTTATCTAGAAAATTATTGAATGTTGAGAAAACGTTTTCAAGTAAAAGTTATTTGAAATTTTAATTTCTGTTCCGTTAATCGAATTGCGCCTTTCGATTTGAATGATATATAGGTGCTCTGTGAAGTGCCATTTCCCATGCAGAGAATTTATCGAAAATCACTGGAATGAATTTATAGAAATTTTTAGGAAGATTTCGTATTATATACATATTAATCACTGTAACCAAAATTTGAATATTTTTAGATACAAAATATATTAGCTTCCAATTAGCATTTCTTTCAAAATGCGGCTGACACTGAAAAGAGCTGGCTAATACTTTAAGCTATACGATTTTTTGACGTCCATTTGTTGCATGTCTTTTGACCAAACCAGTCAAAAATATTCTGCTATAATTTCAACGTGTCATGTGTCTATGGGCCCACTCTACACTTGTACTGAGCAAATATCTGTGTTCGTCTTAGAATTTTTGAAAAGTTTAAATGAAAACTGATGTGAATTAAAACTTAAAATTTAAAATTTACAACAAATATGGGGATAATGAGAATGTTTTTAAGTATTATCAGTGGACAATGGGGATAACATAGGGTTGGATTCGACTTCTAATACTGATGGCGTTCAAGTTGACCAAAATAGAGAATCGTTGGGGACCCGGAGGGAAATTTATCTACAGTTGGAAAACAACGATGGCCGGGGGGTTGAATAAAGACAATCCTTAACCCTTTGAGATGAGGTTCATTTTCAAACTGTTGTGGAAGCCTTTGAGGAAAGTAAGCTGGAATAGGGAACGTTGGACCCGCTTTGTATACCACAAATACCTAAGATCCGGCACAATAAGAAGGATGGTAAAAGCTTGGAGTACTTAAATAGCATCTTAAGTACGCTCCTTGGGGAACATCCAACCTTCGAAGATGTTCACAGTGCAATATACTGTGCCGCCATAACTGTTTCCAAAATGTGTGGTGTAAGTATCGGATCGGATTCTAGTGGCAACCAAAGGGGGAATGACAAGCCGGCATGGCAAAGACGTCTGGAAGGGAAAAAATCTAAATTGAGAGCTGAAATTTAAGGCTCACCCAATACCAACGGGGGATTCGTTCACAACACCTGATTCGAATGGTAAGACGTATTATAGGATCTGAGAATATTGGGACGATTACATCTGGTATGCTAGATGATATTATCGACCGTCGCACTCAGATTCTACAGGCTGTCAGTAGCAGATTGAAAAGGTACCTCACAAGCAGGAAAAGGAGAATAGATAACACTCTCTTCGTATTTAACCAGGGGAATTCTATCGTGAGCTAGAGAAAACAAGCAGTGTAGAGTTGGGAAATGCGAGGTAGTACAATCTCGGGATCCGATCTAGGCGCAGCGTTAAGTAAGGCTAAGAATTGAAAGGCGCCAGGAGTAGATGGTATTCAGAACTTCTGGTTGAAGCATTTTACATGTGTTCATCCACATTTATTATCAATTTTTAATGAATTCTTAAATGGGGGAACGCCAATGCCAAGTTTTCTTACAATGGGGAAAACGTTCCTTTTATATAAGAGTGGTGATACTACGGACCCTCGGAACTACCGTCCTATTACCTGCTTACCAACTATATATAAATTGCTCACCGGAATAATATCGGAGAAAATTTACAGCCATTGTGCTGAGAATAACTTGTTACCGGTGGAGCAAAGAAGATGTGCTAGGAACTCTAGAGGTTGCAAGGAGTTGGTCACAATAGATGCAATTGTAAAAAAAATTAGATTTATCATCAAAGAAATTTAAGTGTGGCGTACATTGATTACAGGAAGGCCCCATACTTATTTGATACGAACTCTGGAGAATAACGGAGTAGACCGGAGAATAGTTACATTTTTTGAGAGAACAATGCCTTCATGGACGACGCATATTATCCTTAATGGCATTTGTACTCGTGAAATTCGTATAAACAGGGGAATTTTTCAGGGAGATGCATTCATCCCGCTGTGGTTTTGTCTGAGTCCAACACCTCTCAGCAGAGCATTGAATATCTCCCCTAATGGATATCGAATAAAGCACCAACAAAGACAGTCTGCAATCACCCATCTATTGTATATGGATGATTTGAAGTTGTTCGCACGGTCAAGGTACCACCTATCGAACCTACTGGATAAATGTAAGTCACTAGAGATGGTAAGAGGCCAGGTAATACATTCAGACGGATTTTCACTGAATGAGGGCGTAATTCAGATGCTGGATTCCGATCAGTCTTACAAATACTTAGATGTGGAGGAAATGAGAGGAATACATCACGCAGTAATAAGGGACAGCTTGAGAACGCAGTGTGAAGTTAGAATACGGAGACTATGTAGAACCAAATTGAATGCTAGGAACATGATTAAGGCTATCAATACCTATGCCATCCCAATCTTATTGCATTCATTTAGAGTGATATTGTGGTGTGATACAGATTTAGATTCCCTGCAAAGGAAAATCCGAGCGATCCTGACAAGTTTTGGACAGCATCATCCCCAGGCTGCCGTTGAAAGGGTAATGTTTCCGCGAAGGTTATGTGGACAAGGCATAATGAATATCAAAAACCAACATTTTAACCAGGTCCACAAACTGCGGGAATTCTTTTATATGAATGCAGCGGAGATCGAACAATATTCTGTTTTGGTAAATTTGGACGACAACCACACACCACTCAAACTTTCTACACCGCATACAATCCTCTAGAGAGTACAAGTAGCTGTTTCCGGAAACAGAGGCTTTCTTAATAGTAATACAGGATGGAATAATCCACTGTAGACATTATCGACGAGTTATTCCTGAGGACGTTGATAACAGATGCCGAAGATGTGGCCAGGCTCCGGAAACTACAGACCATGTAATTAACGGCTGCTCCGTAATAGCCAGTACTGCATATCTAAGGAGGCATAACAATGAGGCAAGAGTAATTCATCAAATTCTTGCAATTAGAAGTGGTTTTGTGGAGGAAAGGGTTCCTCATTATATATATCACCTTGAGGAGGTTCTGTTGAGTACGGAATATAAATTGTACTGGGATCGTACAATTTCAACGGATAGGACTGTTATCGCCAATAGACCGAATATCGTTTGGATAGACAAGCGCGGAAAGGTGGGGTATCTTGTTGATGTCGCAGTGCCACTTTCCGAAAATGTTAATCGTACAATTGCGGAGAAAATTAACAAATATACGGATCTGGCGTTTGAGATTAAACAACGGGAGCATCTCCGACGGGTGGAGATTATACCGATAGTGATCTCAAGCACTGGAATAGTGGTGAATTCCGTGTCTCAGCATGTGAATGAGTTGGGACTATCTGGGTACTTGCATGATATGTGTAAATCGGTAGTTCTTGATATGTGCAGAATAATGGGAACATTCCTGGGGTAATGTGTGGAATGTGGATAATGGTGAAGTGTGACAAAGGGAAAAAAATATATTAGTAATAGACACAACAGTGCTGAAGTGACTTGTGGCCGAGTCCACCGTCATGTTCAGCTCTAAATGCACCCCAGCTGGCGCGGGGGGTGGGGGGGGCCGCCCCACAGAGGCGTGGGAATAATAATAATAATATAGTAATATAATAATAATAGTATAATAAACATCCGATTACAAAGATTCCAATAATGATGTTCGTCCTTCCTAAAGCATTTTACAGCAATATCTTCCTTCACATCAAACTTATTATCTATATATCTTGTCTTACCTCAACGACAATTAAACCAAGACCGAAGAACTTAGTTTTCTCTGTACTGCCCGATATTACATCAATGAATTTTTGTTTGCATCCGCCATAATAGTTCAGCAAGTTGCAGCTGTCATCGGGGCAACAGCTGGATGGTGGCACTCTACCAATGAGAACATAATCGCTGGCGCCGTTGGAACCGCAACATTTCAACTGAAATACAATAAAACAAATCCGTCATTACTGCTGATTATTTTGTACGTAATCATAATTTACCGATTTTTGGATGGCTTCGAATACACCGGCATTGCGTGCTTCTTTTTCTTCCCAAGCTCGATCGATAACGTTGCCAAGTGCCGACTTGATTTCATCATTCTTAGTCCACAACAAGACGATAATAATCAATTGTATTATGAGCAAAAGCAACATGAAGACAGCGTAGCACATGGTCATGCAGACGTCTTCACGAATCGCACCGCAGCAACCAAGGAACGAGATGAAGAGCACAATGCTGCCAATGGTTATCAAACCAATGGGCACGGCAGCCTGGGGTGGAAAACCAACTTGTCCTTCGACTTCTACGATGCCAATGCTGTTTAAAACAATGACGCCGTAGACAATCGCCAAAATGCCGAGAATCTGAAAAGAACGAAGAGGAATTAGTCATTTAATGCAAAAGAAGAATTGTGAATCATCTCTGATTCCTGAGATATTATTCGAAGGGGATCTTTTTATTGTAGTAATTTTTTCAACGTGCATTGCCGATTGTGGATGTAAATATATAAAATGATTGTGACTATTCCCGCTCAGACACGCTGCATATTTTTTTAAAATAACGGGAATTTGTTATAGAACTTTTCCTACCAAGACAGTCTGTTGTGCAAATACTTTAATTTACGAGATATACCAAAATATGAGTACAAATTTGGTACCTTTTGAAAACAGATTTAAAGAAATGTAAGTCCGTTCGTTTGAACCTCTCTATTGTCCACATCCAAAAATTATTAACTAATATTTCGCATCACAAACTGCACTGATACAAGCAAGAAGTATTGCCGTGACATGCCAAATTGGATAACTTTGTTGCGGAGTGTGAATTTATTTATGGTTTCATGATAAATGTCAGCGTAGCAACCGTTAACTGGAATACGCAAATGTTTCTACGTCGTATGGATAGTGCAACAATGGATAGTGAACTATATGATGACAAGTGCTTGAAAATGATCCAAATTCGACAATAAGGTAGGTTGGTACATTTCAACAAGTTATTACATTTTAATAACTACAGCTGACTCAGAGAACAATTAACTTTTCTGGATTCTCCGACTCCTAATTAACAAAGTAAAGTAGTATTTTCCAGTGTTATACAGATAACATTTATAACTGTCCCCTACTTTGAACTATGTAAATTGATGCCTTAATTTTGAAAATATAATCTATACATTTTACATTTTGGACGAATCACATAAAGACAAGGCAATCCAATTTCCATTGAAGTAACTCTGAAAGTGACCGAGGTCAGCGGAATATAATTGACATATTACCATCAATGCAATTAGCCATAAATATCCCTATCAAACGCTGTCATACTCAACTCTAATATCTTTTGCTAATTGTTATGGATAAATTCAATTGCAATTAATTGATATTCAACAAACGGATTAAGACCAGCACCCTACACTCTACGGAGGTTATGTAATGAATAACTGACGGTGCCGACAGACGAAAATTGTTGACAACACCTGCGGCAAATGTTATGTTAAATAAGTGTTGCGTTTCCCAAAAAGGCAAAAGCACGCATACGAGTATTATGTATTCCGACAGTAAAGTCTAGTATGTAAAGCAACATAGATATTATATGGGGTTTGGGTTTTTTTGTACTAAAAAAACCGAAGACACTTTAAGTGGATACAAATGGGTAAACTCTGTTAGCTGATAGCGCTTGCAAAACGGAAGGAGTAATTCCTTTGAGCCCTTTTGTTATCGAAGGCTTATATCTACCACAAAGCATACAAAGAAATCGAGGTGTTAGGCATCAGCGACATGGCTGATTGTAAATTTTTATAGTGTTTTTCAGGTGTTACCAGCGGAGAGGTGTAGGGACTAAACTTTGTAGATTTTTAAAACTTTATATTTGTTCAGGTGCTCTTATATTCCATACAATTTCCAATAAAATCGGCAAAACTCCGACGTTCTTTGTCCAGCTGTGCTTTGTGAGAAACTTTTTAATAATTTTTGCTGCTTTTTATTATTTCAAACTTCGTTACAAAATTTGAGAGTTTTGCTAAGTAAGTACTGACAACAGATAATAATTAAAATATTTCAAAATTGTCACAATTTACTGTACGAAAATGGTTAAAATTTGATTGAATTTTTTGTAGTGATGGTCTTACAAGAAAAAATTTAGAGCAAATAGATTTCATCTTGAATTGTAACTTGTATATATGCCTTAGTTGCTCGTTTTTATACTGTATTGGAAAGGTAATTGTCAATTACATAGAGTAGAAAAACGTTGTACTATGCTAGAAATATTAAATATTTTGTTTGCGAATTTATTTGGTTTTGATGTCTAAAATTAGTTGAAAATGCTAACCACTCAACAAATTCAGTACATTCCCAGCAAATAAAAGAAGCAAAAATTTGTGCATTTGTGCAACCACCAATGAATTTAATACAAGCTTGTTACAGGACAAACGGAAGTTTTTTCATTAACGAAACTGCTCGTTTTGGTGCACCTTTACCTTTTCGTTCTTTTAAGCATGACTCTCGAACACATATAAAAAACTATGCTATTCTGGATAAGACGAACATTGAACGTTTTATACAGTAACGTATTATTAAGTACTTATGAAATTAAAAGGGGCCCTGATTTTGTCATAAGTATTTCAAGAAGAAATCAAACTAATTTGCCTACTTTAAGATTTATTGATTAAGAATTTATTTCTTTAGTTTTGAGAATGGTATAAAAGTACTTCTCTGGAATCGATAACTATTCATATACTGCATTTTTAAAAGTGATGAAAATATTAGTCTTTATGAATGACTCTCAATTTTATTTGCTGGGTTTTTATAATTTCAATTCAATATATGATAACAATTTAAAAACAACTTCTTACTTTTCTTTTTGTGACCAAATTCTATCGCACTTTCAATTTATCGAAAATAAACATTAGCTTTAAAATAATACTAAAGCTATTCAGTTAGACATTCCCGATTTAGATTTAGACTTTTTATCGGATTATAGCAAATTGGTATTAACGTTAACTACAAGTGATAAACAAAAGTTGTTTGGATTCAGCACCAATTCTGATATCATAATAAGGGTTTTGAGAAAAGCGAACACAATAATGGTGATTATGGAATTTCCATCGAATCGCTCACATGTACTGTAGATACGTCATCTTAAGCCAAATAAGAAACATTAAACATTAAGATACGCAAAAATAGCTTTTTCTTACATACATTTGATTAATTAATCATTCTAAAACCTTCTGTACTGTAACTTTATTAAAGAAATATCAGCAGTGTGAGGAGGACTCGCCCTAAGTTATAACCATCAACACATTACCTTATAAAGATCAGTCAATCGGTGGCAGATTAATCAAATTATACTACTAATGGTAACATTGAAGTGCCAACGAACAAACGTCGAAATTCTCTCAGATACGAGTATAATCTATAAATAATTGAACGCTTTCAACAAAAAACTTACGGTATTAAACTGCTACGACTTTGTTTGGCAATAATGTAGTTATTGAAAACGGAACGAAGGTGTAGATTTTGACGAAGCCAGACCATATTGTCAGAATTCTAAAGTTTTCTCATCCCAAAAGTATGTAATGATTTTTAAAAATGCCAGTACATTTGAAGATCCATGCTGTAATTACTAGAATTAATATATGTGTGCACCTAAATAATCTTTAATTAGAATTATTTGAACGAAAATGCCAGTACCGACTTCCGTAGGAGTAGCGCTTATGTCTCATTACGCCTTCCTAAGAAAGTTATTTGGGAACTTCAGATTATAATTGAGCCAGTACAGGAATTTCAGTTAGGTAAACTCACTCACATATATCTTCACCCAACATCCTTTTGCATTGGTGCAAAATTGTGCGGAGTGCCAAAAGGAGTGTGGTAAAGCGCGATGGGTTCTTAACAACAACTGCTCCGAAATAATGCACAATACTAAATTTCGTGCAATTAAATGAAAGGTATGAAATATGGGTTAAATTGGGTAAATTGTTGTCCTGTTGATTTTTACACATTTTACCAAGCATTATAATTAATGCTTTGAATAAATAAAGATGAATCGGCCAACTTACATATATACAGAAGATACCCAAAGATACCAGAAGGGATTTGACACTGTGGCCTACTTTTATTCTTAGACACTACCTTAGCAAATCCTTAAATTTGACTGAATTATAATGTTAAAACCTATAAAAGTTATAAATCTATAATTTATAGGGTTATCCGTTTTTCGTTTTCAAGTAAAGTTAAATCTATGATACACATAAATCTATGATTTCGATGAAACTTTTAATTCATTATAATGCTTGGACCTTGTCATTATGTACGAAATATAAAGTCATTTAAATGACCGCCTCTGGATTGGGTGCAGGAGTGGATACTTTTGAGATAGTTTTCGACAAAATACGGCCCTATGACACCTCCAGATCATGCGCACCTAACAGTCACTTTATCCGGATGCAATGGCTTTCCCACAATCACTTCCACCGAGTGAGAAGTGTTTATTTAATTGAAAACCTACGTTTAAATCACCACTTTTATAGTAAGTTTTAACTATCTTCACGCGCTCTTCAGTTGTTAAACTACCCATATTCGTAAATAACAAATCTCTCACTAAATAAATATCACTTCATATAACAAGGCAGCTGACAGACTGCCTTGCCAAACCGGCTGTTTTGAAACCGATCAAGATCGATTTTCCCAAATTTTACCAATTAATGGAGGGAAATTCAGATCGCTGCAGTCTACGTATTAGGACTTCCGAGAAAAATTTAAATTTTAGAAAATTTGTATGGCAAATACAAGGACAGATTTCAATTTTTATCAGATTTTACCAGTCTCTGTAAAGCAATACGATGAACAAAAATTAATTTCCGAAAATCAGTCAATTTATATGGGATATGACAATGCGGTCCATTCGCATGCGGTCACTCTCAAACAGACAAACAAGACTTTTCCTTCTCATCATTTCATTCCATCCCGTAAAACATGATACACATATACCTTCAATCCGTCGGTTGAAGATATAATAATTTTGGGATAGTTGCTTTTGATTCTATGATTGATTCTATGTTTTAAATAAAAATTAAATCAGAAGTTGAGTTTCTATGCCATATAGTTGGAACGACCAGGGGAGTCTCATTGTTAATATCCACGATTCTGACCTTCAATGAATCAATCTGTGGATGCGCCACTTTTTTGTCCCACATCTGGTCGAGCTCTTAAAAATTATAATTTCGGCCTATATTTTAACGCCACTGCAGAATTTTCATCAAAACGATGGCATCGTTTTTGTTCCCTCTCATCTCATCTTGAAAATGCTATTTTTGTAAAATTTGTTATTAAAAGTATGGACAGACCGCAAGAGGAAAGTGCTCCTTAAGTTTGGCCTTTTCAGCTTCTTCCTTCAGATCTAATCTGATTCAGTTTTTAACCGATTTATTTCCTATTCAAAATTGAAAGTTTGTAGCTTCATGAGCAAAATGCACACTTTTAATTTAAGCAAATTTGATATTCATGACTTCGTAGAGGAATCTACAATCTCAATTTCATGACTTTAACTTCAGCTCTTTCACTCAATCCAGTGTACCAATTTTGAAAATAGGGACGACTTCTTTTTCAGTAACGGTCATGTTAATTGCAATGCCACATATCTAGGGCGGTGGTACCATTTGTCTCCTCATTCTTTCTTTTAAATCCCTTCGTATTCCCCGCCACACTGATTAGCGAATTTGCGTAGCCAAACTAATGATTCTAGCTGAAATCAGAGTATGTTATATTATATATATTTACATGTTACATGTTATATATATTTATAGCTTTAGTTATTTGTTGAGTGATATGTTTGTCGATATTCTGCTTCTATCTTGGCCTAAAGTTAAGAATTGCGTTACATCGCTTATTTTCTCGCATCTGTTCTATAAGAAGGATGTGCCCCATAATGTTGATGATTTTAGCTTCTCCGGTTCATATTCCATAAAGGTACGAAACTCGAATGAGTTCGAACGTAAGGTGAATCAATCTTCAGCCGTTTGCTGTGGATAATAGTATGATTTTCGTAAGCCCTTACCTCTATTTCACACCATGAGAGTACGAATGTCGAAAAATTACATTAATCTTTAAGAAAAGTGGGCGCACCAATGTTCATAATTCTAGATTTACCCGTTTAAATCGCATCCTGTGGTAAAATTCTAATCCGTTTTAGTCAGTTTCTGTGTTTTCTCTTTTTATTCCCAAAAGCGTGAATTTCGAAAAATCCCCTATTATCGCGCGTTTGTCCTGGAAGGGGAAAATGGATATCAATTTTCTTGATTCTAGTTTCAGACATCTGAGCTAGGCGATGGTATCCGAAAGGTACTTTTTTAAACCTGGTTTTATCGTTAAAACTATGAATTCTTTAGCTTCCATGACTTAAGCTCTAGCCGTTTGAACTGGGCGATGACGATGGCGATCCAATCTTGTCGCACATCAACTCTTTAAGGGGTATGTATAACCGTGATTCTTC
This sequence comes from Philornis downsi, assembly GCA_019455685.1. Classification (NCBI taxonomy): domain Eukaryota; kingdom Metazoa; phylum Arthropoda; class Insecta; order Diptera; family Muscidae; genus Philornis; species Philornis downsi. The sequence continues at coordinate 572,747 of JAHXMU010000751.1, forward strand.
ATAACGCAACAATTTTGTATACACAGATATTTCGATTAAAAGAGGAGCATTTGAAATTTAATGGATCGACGATTAAAAGAAACTGAAGTTCATTTTGAAAATAATATAATGTCGACAATTATAGAAGATCCGAATTTTAAGATCGGAATTTGAATCGTAATGGTGATCTTTAAAATGAAAGCACATTTTCTAGATTGGGTTACAAAGCTTTGCTGTATCATTTATACACTTGTTATGCTAAAACACAAGTTACGAAAGCATCTTTACTTCTTTTGTTTTGATACAGACATATCGAAAAAGCAAAATTTTACCACATGGAAGAGACCAACACAGATAATCTAAAAAAAATCGGAATTCTACACTCATATTTTGCATTGATCAATCATAAAAATTTATTCTACAAATTAAAAGACTTAATGAAACAACTTCTTCTAGGGCGAACTTCGTAGAAGAACGTTATTAGAAAATATCACATCATTTAGATGTTAATATGATAGAAAAATGCCTATAAAAAAGTGTATAATTGATTACAATTTGGGGCAAGGAATGAAATAAATGCTTGCGCTGGATTTTTACTATCTGGTAGTATAATATTACATTTTTCGAGCAGTATGTTGACGTTAAACCTGCTGCTCGATTTTCAGCTGGGTACTGATCTTGACGATATTAAAACCGTAAATATTTTGTTTTCAGAATAATTATTTTTGACTAATTTATTGTTCTTTAGCTCTGTGCTTATCAAAAGTATATCCACTGAAGTGTATTTTTAGTTAAATAAAAGTGATAAATATTATAGTTGTATATAACCCATTTGCTAATTGAATGAATTTATTAAAGTTATTCTTATTTGAAATATATTACGCATATCCCAATAATCGTCATTGTGAAATTTAACATTTTAAACATGAGTAAGAACGAATGAAGTCATCGCTTCCGAAATAAATAATGAAAATGTTATTTGCGATATCCAAATATGGATATATTTCATATGTATTTATCGACACTTCAGTGACCTTCGCAATACATCTCCCAAAACGGCA
>JAHXMU010000751.1:588786-686098 GCA_019455685.1 Philornis downsi
AATTACATAAACTGACGTCATCGTCTACTGAAAACAAGTTTGAAATTCTCTGTCGATGCTTCGGTGCGAGTCTACCAACTTTCATCATCTTCTTGTACTTTTGTAGGAATTAAAATCTTAAATTTCATTTTGCCCATACCGACAAAATTTGAAATTTTCAAAACATCAACTTTTTAGCTTCGTTATATCGAAATCGTACATCGCACAGTGGGCTAATAGCATTTTATATATGTACAGATAATTCGGTTAAATGAGGAATTTTTCAATTTGTATCAAATTAAATTTACACAGATGGATGGTAAGCGGTTTATATAGCGAAGTAAGTTTTCGATTTGATTAAATATTTAAAATTCGTATAAGACTGAATGCTGGATTTAAATTTTTGCATAAATATATAATTTAAATTTTAATATAATTTAAAATTAACCAACGCGTTATTAACTTAACACTTCACAAACGTGAATTGGACCTCCATATCATATGATATCACACCCCTAGAATTATTCCATTGAACCTACTTAAAATCTTCTATGAAGAATAATATAGAATAACTGTAGAGGTAAGAATATTCAAATTGTGGTTTTACAAGACAAATCTGTTACATTCATTTCTTGTGTATCAATTGCACGTCTATATAAATGCACTCAAGTCACATGTACATGCCTATATTATGAACTAATATTAAAACGTTATTCTAGTTTAAGAAATTAACAAACCTTAATTATTTTTCATTATTGAATAAAACCCCTATAAAAAAATTCACCACTAGATTAAGAGATACAAAAAAAAAAATCCTCAACAACTGATGGCGCCAAATTCTCCTCTCGAGCATCTCAACCTGGCTACTTCCATCAAAAGAAAAGAAAAAGAAAGAAAAAGGAATTGGTCAGCGGATTGGCGAAACCAATAGAAGAAATACTGCTGAACAAAACAAAGCTCACTAGAAACGCGAACCATTTTATAAACATAAGATCCAATGCAAAAAAAAAAAAAATACAATATGTTGTCAATGCGCAGATTCTTACTGGTTTGTTTGTTGTCAACGCCAGCAAGACAAAGACCAGACACAAGTAAATGTTTTATGAAAATCCCAGCCGTTTAAAAAATGTTGCAAATCACAGGCTTACAATATTTTGACAATATTTCCAAGATTTTTCCAATATTAATCTTGCAAATACTGCGATTGTTTATGAAAGGCGCTGACAAAGTTGTTTTGTTTGCAAATTTCTAACATCACAATTTCTCTTATTTATTATTCAAAGTTAAACATTTAAATATATTATTAAAATCAATGCCTTAAAAAGTATGATATACTTCGCTATGAAATAATTCTCTAATTTCGTTAATGTTATAAAATAAAATCATCTTCATTCGGCAAAGAAAGAACTCAAAACTTGTCATTGGCCAAGTGCATTAACGATTTTTATACCTTCATCCGGAGGAATTAAAGCACACATATTTTTGGTTATTATTGGAAATTTTACGTTCTAATAATGTTTGTAGCGTCAAATAATGTGATTCGCCAACGCTTTGACCACCACATATTTCTGTCAAATTAAAATACAAGGAGTAAGAATAATGCCTGATTTCAAGTTTTGCCTGCAAATGAAAAACCTATCTTTCATACACTGTGCTTGGTAAATGAATGAGCTGGCACATCACTACACACTCACAGTACTTCACTCTCTCGACCCCACTCATCCTCAAGTCCCTGACAGTTTCACAAACAACTTTAACTCAGCGAGAACGTGTTTTTATCGCGACAACAACATTCGCATTGCCCCAGATTTACCCAAAAGAACACAACGAACGGCGAGCATGTGAACGGATGGATGTGTGAATGAGTGGATGGATGTGTGAATGAGATGGCTGTTAAACTAGAACAAGTGGCAACTACAATTATGTAGCGCGGCTGCATTGAATCCTGTTCGAGGTTGTAGGAGGGAACACATGTATAAATGTGTCGCCTCGTTTGGGCTTCCATTTTTGTGTATAGCGATTTTTCATAATATACCATTACAATAAGTATCTAATGTGGTCATTATTCTGAATTCAGGAATTTCACTTTTATTCTACGCATTACTTTCCTCCTGCAATTCAATGCTAAAAAGGAGAATTCACTCTCATTTCCTACCCCCAAAGGAGTCACACATATATTTATGTATGTACACAAAGGAGTTCTGTATGTACTCTATAATTTACGACTCGACGAGATATGGGGGTGCCAGGCACAACTTATTGCGCCTTAGGAATTACCACATCATACAGCACGGGCAAGCCAAAGTCAGAGAATAATGACGCAGTACTTCTTAATTTCCTTCTATCCGATAAATGTTTGCAATTTGTATCATTGCGATCACAAGGCAGATAGACCACGTCTTCAACGATTTATAGGATAATCGTATGTTTAAGATTCCTAAATGCTTTCTCCTCTTTACGCAAATATGTCAGGCATTGACCTTGAGCTGCCAAGTCGGCGTGAAAGTTTTGCTTCGTGCTGTTTCCTCAATGTGTTTGCAGAAATATCGAAGGAACATTCGTTGAATTATCTTCTCAGTAGCAAAATTGTAGTTTACCTAATTTTGAAAACTGTACATTTGTATATTGATTTACAAATTTTTCAATTTTAATTTATTGCGGACATTTAATTTGTTATGCCCGTGTTCGACGTGCCGCCAGTTTTCGACTGGTGCACCACAGGGCATTGAGTGACCCATGTCTCGTTAGCAAGAAACCAAGACAGAGGTTAAAACCAAAATCAGGGTTTCTCCCAACGAACCTAACATCTGGCAAAAACATAAATGTAGTACGTCCGTTATGACTCTCTTTCCAACATGTTGGCCATCTCGACAAGACACATTCGTCGAAGAGACTCCTCAGCTCAGCCCTACTCATGCTCTCTACCCCCTCAATGGGCCAATCCGTTGCCATTGCATACCCTTTCCTGGCCTTGAATTCCGTCGCACGACGGATTATCACAAGATTCAGCGGGGCAGCACCCATCAATGCCTGTTGAAACCGTTCGACATGCTGGTATACAAGCCAATAACACCATTCTCTGACAAGAGAGGATCTTACGGTACCCGGATGCAGACTTCACCGATTCGTACCACACAGGGGACGCGTAAGTTGCCATGGCAACAAACAGCCCCTGATAGACGATACGAACAGCTCGTCTACTAAGCTCTCAGTCACTCCTAAGCACTCGTCTAAGCTGGCCAACAACGCTGACCAGCTTACTTCTCAGCCTATCCAAATGAGGCAAATAGTGCATTCGCTCTCCCATGGCAACGCCCAAGCACTTCACCTCGGTGACGCACTTGACCACACATCCATCAGTCAAACGAACTAGTGGCTTGCGAGATAATCTACCCCGCAACAGCATCATGTTGGTCTTATCGACAGCAACATCTACACCGACATGTTCTGGCCATTGCCTAACTATCGTCATCATGGCCAGGACCCTTTGCTCCAACTGGAAATGAGAGCGACCCTCAACTATGACGAGTAGGTCATCAGCATATGTATAAACTTTGCGCTGATCCATCATACGATATAAATGGACCGCAGATGGAACCCTGCGGACAGCCACGAACAACGTCGAGCTCCGCCGATATTTTGACAGCTTTGTGAAAGATGGAAGAAAACGACAAAAAACGAATTTCCGTTGCGTTAACTAAATGGGACGAAGAAAGATACATGACATTTTTTTGAAATGGTTCTAGATCTATTACGATAAATCTCTGACAACAACGGTCATAGCTTAGATTCGCCCGAAAGCCTCGGCTATTAATTTATTACACAGATACATAACACTCTCAACTTGTTAAGCACAAAGGGTCTATTATTTAGAAATAATACACTGCTACTAAGGTTCTTATTTGAGCCATATTTTTATAAGGAAGATATTAAGTTGAAAAATAATCTCTCGGCGTATACCGATAACCCTTCAAAAGTTTACTTTTCACAATGACAATGTACACTTTTCAAAGGGAAGTTATGCAAAATAAAATCGAATAAATATGATAGTTATATTTATGTATTTAATTTTATGAATGAGTTAAAGTTCAAGTTAAATTTTTTTAATTAATGAACTGGCCTATCCAAGGTGTCAGATGAGTATCTTTATATGAGTACAATTTTCAGATAGTAGACAATTTGTCACAGACTATAGATAAAAAAATCCAAAAATTTGAGAGATATATCATTTGAAAATTGCTTCGTGTGGCCTTTCGTTTATATTGATTATAGACCCAATCTACGCCTACTAATAATTGAACTAAGGACAGTTAAATCAACTCTATCTAAGACAGATCTCGCGATTAAGATCATGCTCCAAAATAAAACAAATTCCGCAAACAGTCGAAGGTGTCAAAACATTACACTCCTATTCTATGACGGTGCCACATAATACGAACTTGTCTCCGGTGCAAAATGTTTTGGTTGTATAAATTTCAGTGCGAAAGAGGTAGATGTAATCTGATGTAATTCCCGCAACAGGAACAAGTTCGTGTGTATGTAGCATCGTGAGAGGTCTGTCAAATAGATTTGAGCAACGTTATTTTACATAGTTAGAAAAAATTACTCCGAAAATTCATACACTTTCCTAATTTTGAATAAAGTGAATAAGTTTTGTAAATTGGAGATATGCTCCAACCTCATGAATCTTAAGAGATAGTCCACATATGTTTGCACTATCGTGCATGTCATCGCCGCGAATTCAGTCACGATAAAAGAATGATGCCTGTCTTCGTGACATTGGCATTTGTAAAGAAGACACGTGAAAAGTATAAGGCAAGAAATCAAGCAGAGTTAGACTCAAAGAACGTAGAGTTATTGTGTATACTATGGCGTAAATATAATATAAACCTTTTGATTAAGGTTGTTTTTTCGTTGTATGCAGAAAAAACTTTTGCAAACAACTTTTATTTGTGCCTATAAACATATTTCAATTAAGTCAAGACCCGATATTTGGGCACGTTTTATAGCATTTTCCACAAATGGATAAAATTTGCCGTTTCTTCTACAATGTACCCTTTTTTCGGTGTGCCAAGGCATGCGGCTTGTTACACTAAAAGCAAGACTTCAAATAACCACAAACACAGATGGTTGTGGCAGTTAAATCGAGAGATAGGGTGCTTATTTTTGGGACACTTTGTAATAACGCACGACATGTAAAAAGAACTTCTACGCCCAAATTAATTAATGAAAGAGATTTTTTTTTTTGCATTATTTAATAGATGCTCAAAACTGAATATTATCTTCCACCTTAAAACGACTGTGTTACGTGTTGCATTGGGGGGAGGAAATTTTCAGCAAAATAACTTCCATAACACACATTTCCAATAACAAATTCGGACTTTTGACAAAAATTTCATCACAAACAGTACACCAAAGAAGATGCTTGGATTATTACTTTTCCTACCCAACAAATGGTCAACTAGCGAATGAAATATAATGAAACCGTAATAATAGTTTCCTCAATTTCTTTTTAATTCATTTTATTTTTCACATTCCACTCGTAATAAGCAGCTTCTTATTCCTAAAATAACCACACTCATGGGTCGTGCTTTTTGTGCTACCAAGCCATTTAAAAAGTTTTAAATTATGTCCTGATTCTTACAAAAGGCACATTCTACAACATTTTCAGACTTTACTGTAAAATTTTGTTTTCAATTAAACTGTGAGCAGCCTTTATTACATACCGATTATCTTATATTTTAAGATTATATTCCGATTAACTTCTTACTTTTGAATTACTCTTTTTTTTCCATACTTTTTTTTTGTCTTCAATGATCATAATGTCATATTATATTAATATGTCATATTATATTTTTATAAATTTTATATTTAATTTTTATTATGATGAATTGTTGCGTATTGTAATTTACTTATAATTGGCCGGAAGGCTTTAAATTATAAGCCAGAAATAAATAAATAAATAGTCCTAATACGTAGATAGATTTTAATTATACGAAATGTTACGTTCGTTTAGTACGAAATCAAATTATGCACTTATGCATTGCTGTTCTATGGAAAAAGGGGAGTGATTCGTCCTCAAAAGGTAAATAAAGCTGAAAATGATGTGATACAAGCTGATGTAAATATTTCATGTACACCAATCATGAGGTATTCCTAACGAAATAGAAATTCCTCTCACTTAGAAACAAACTGCTATAAATATTCTCAGCAATATAAATACTATATATTTTGTTGATATCTACGAGCAACATTATACACGGAATTTATAAGTTCAAAAGTTTGAAATTTCAAAGCGGCCATAACGAACAGATACATTAGCTGTTGTATGCAATCTTGAAGAATCTCAATTAATTCTTCGAATCGTGCAAAACCTGTTCTCTGACAATGCGAATAAAGTGAGCGAGAATTTGTGTTTTAAAAAGACTGAATGATTTCATCAAAAAAAAAAAAAAAAAAGAAACTCGAAACACAAACAGAACAAAGAAAATTCAATAGAAATCAAATGAAATAACATGCAATTAAAATTGCCGTATGTACAGTGTTGGGCATAAATATAATCTCATAAATTTACTTGAAGTTGCCAATGGAACAAAGAATATATAGCGCTGGCTGCGTACTGTTGCCGAATGCTGCGAATCACTATATTATGCGATAAATTATAGTCCAGATGGGAGTCAAATCTCACATAAATGAGCAACAAAAAGAAACAGAACACCACATCCGGAGGCAGTAAGCAATATTGATGTTGAAATGTCATTATTTTGTCATCTCATAGAGCCCAACGGCTGTGTCTGGCAATTAGCAGCCGCCTTTAGTGACATAAATATATAGGTTTAAAGTGCTTATATGGAGTGTACAGTCGTCGTATTACCATCTCTAGTAAACGACGTATTTTAAACCTCTGGCCTTATCCTTAAAATATTACTTATTTAAAAAAATACTGTTGGGAAGCACAGAAAATTACCATTTCCACCGTTTTCAAAATGTAATATTTCGAACAAACCGAGAAACTGAATTTCCGAAAAGTATGTGTTGCAATCGCCTTCCCTGAAGTGGTTGTATTGCCTAGTCCCATACTGTATTACTTGCGTTAAAACCCCGAAATTGTTCTAAACAACTTTCACTATTAATGTTCAAAATTAGAGTTTGTTGAAATTCAAACACGCTTCAAAGTGAGTCATGACAACAGGGGTGAGCTCGAATAGACGCTTGCCATTGCATTCGACGCTGACACTAGTAGGTAGAATCGAACTTGTTATACTAACCAAATGTTGAACATGGCGCTATAGTGCATCCCAGAAAAAAATTCTGCAAAAATTTTAATTAGGCTTATTTGAAGGAACACATTACTTATTTAAATATAATTGGGAGCTTCTCCTTTCTGGTCGTAACGGTCGCAAAGGACATTGGTTTTGAAAGCAGACTTAAGGGAAAAAATACCTCTTTTTATATCCCTCAGCCGTATTCATTAAAAATTTATCATGTGTTTATACATCAAAATTTCATAGTAGAAGGTTACATAAACATTCAATAAACTATTGTCAACTATGCTCCTGGCGTGTATTTCTGTCTGTTCAAACGTCATAATGCAGTAAAACTTATTCTACTGCTTCTCACTTTATTTTATACAAAAATTCATTACGATTATTATCGACTTCATAATCTCTGATAGCTCTTTTTAACCCAAAAAAGTTATGTAGTAAAATCAATTTTTTATTTCCACAAATATAATAGATATTTATATTTTCCAAATAATCAATACATTTGAATAGTATCCGGAATCGATCAATTGAAAATAATTCGTTTTGTCTCTAAGTAGGCACAACTATCCTGCATATTGACGCGGGATCTATCGTTCAGTTTGTTTTCGGTGCTCGATTTTGTCAATTCAAATGAAATGTACTTTGCGATTTATTATTGGATAAAATGATCATAATTTTTCTCCAATTTTGTACTGCAAATTTCTAGTAGCGAACTGTTGATACAAAAGGCTTACGGTGAATCAACTTTATGAAAAATACGTGCATATGAGTGTCGCAGCGTATTCAAAAGCGGTCGAGATGTGGCGGAAGGTGGGTAGTCGGATATAAACTTCTTCAGCTGAAGTCAACGTCGACAAAGAGAAATGGTGAGTGAAATGTTTGAGAGAGTCATTTATCAGCTGAACTTTTTGTAGCAATTCGTAACACGATCTTTTGCGTATGAAGCACACTGCCGAACTTACGAGCACACTTCCAAAATACTCCAATTCCCTTTAAAAACTCAATGTAAAGGTCTCTGTAGACATGCTAGAACGGGTCGTTTCCGGTCCCACATTAACATAGTTTACAAGCTTTAGAATGTCCTCTTCAACCAAAATTCAACCAGAAGTCAAGGTAATGTTCGCTGTTTTCTTTGTTTATCGAGGGCGTACTGCTGCTTTCAGCCAACAGAAGACAAACAAAAATTCGCGAATAGAACTGAAGTCTTTTGTGGAAAATGCGTTTGAAAAATGTTTTGATGATTGGAATTTTCGTTGCTATAAGTGTTATTTCGGAAGGAAATACAGTAAATTAAAATTAAATATCTTGCTTTTTTTGTCAGAATGCGATCCATTTGTAAAATAAAGAAGTTATAGAATAACTGATTCTACGTACTCTTTCAATGGGCCATTCCCGTATAGTCAATAATGGAATAAAAATTATTGATATGTTTTCTTACGATCAGTAAATAGTTATATATGCTTACTTAACTATGTATAACATAATACATTAATAAACATATATTCATAATAGTTAGAGTAAAAAAGGAACCTTCTATGATATTTAAAATCGGCTTGTATTTGGGTAATCGGATGAATACTTATTTGGTGTCGTATTCCAAAGATGATATGATATGCTGAAGCGTTCAAGTGCATGTGTAAAAGCGTACTTTCTGACTATTGTTCAATTTTTGCAGAAAACAAATTCCAAAGCAGAAGATATCGTACTGATATGTAGCAAAACAAACACAAGATTGTTAAAACAATACGAGTTTATTAATGTGTCATGATATTTAAACTGGTATCATATTTTGTCTACATCATCAAACAAAAAACCGGTTTCAAAATAAATAAATAAATAACACAAACAAAAAAACTCACAAAAGGGAATAACACAAAACAACATTAAAAAAATCCCCCAGAATATTATTCAACATAACAGCCAGTCACTTCGACTGCTTAATAAAATTTGGAAAACACATGTTTCGCTAAGGGCACACACAAAGCGTTTAGTTTGTTAAAAAAAAAATCTTAAATAAGAAATAATCGTAATAGGAAATTCGAGTATTTCTACAGATTTTCTACTCACACACATGCCCATGTTTATTTATAAAGATATATTTTTAACACAACAAATTGTTTAAAGAGACAAAATAAAATAAACGATAGGGGGAGTTTCCTTTCTTTTTAATGGAATCACGTATTGATTATATAGGGTGATTTTTAAGATTTAAGTTTTTCAATTTAAGTTGGCAGCACTGGTTGATAATGGCGTCCAAACGTCATCTGTCAAAGTGAAGTGTACAGTATACTCTGCCATTTCATCATGGAATGATGAAGGACCTACCACGACGTCTAATTTTAGCTGAATGGGCCTTACAAAAGCTCAATGAAAATTCGTTGTTTTATCGAAAAATTGTGTTCAGCGATGAGGCTCAATTCTTGCTGAACGGATACGTACACAAGCAAAACTGTCGCATCTGGAGTGATGAACAACCACATGCCACATTACCGATGCATCCCGAAAAAACGACAGTCTGGTCAGGTTTATGGGCTGGTGGCATCATCGTTCCATTTTTCTTCAAAGATGACCGTGGAAGAAAAGTTACCGTCAAACGGCGAACGATATCGAGCCATGATGCGCCATGATCACGATCGTTTCATACGACAATTTCTAGTGTAAGTCATAAGAAGTACAGCTAACGATATAGAAATACTACTGCTAAGAATTCGTGCTCAGCATAATACTCACAACATCGATAGGTTGTTGTTCCCTGAATATGTGATTTGTGTAATCTCGAATTTCACTCAAGTTTGTCAAATGCGCTAATAATGTGGTCCATTGATGGCAATAGTGTTGATAGTGACGCAAGGTGAACAGAGTGCATCTCTTGTTATACCAGGGCTCATGACCAAACTCATGTCTGACGAACTAGCGCAGTCGCCCATTAGCTTATCATCAACTTTCTCTATTGTATTAAAGGTATACAGAAGCATAAAATGTTCTTTACCAACAAGAAAACGCCAGAAATCATTATGGGGATTAAAATGTTCAAAGCCTACCGCTCATTGGAAATACACAGTAGATTGCACAATTCTTGTGCACAACAACGGTGGATTTTACATTCCAAATTGAAACGGCTATTGATGAAAATAAAAATTTTCACTGACGAAGAAAGAAGTCTGCAAGTAAAGAACGAGCGCACAGAGTGAATCTAAACTGAAAGTTATCGATCAAGCCAAACGATGAATTTAATATCTTTCAGGCGGATATCTTTGCCATTTTAAAGATGGGTAAGAAGCTGTCTGCACTGGAGTATTGTGACCCAATTACTATTTACGTACGCATTTTACCTTTCAGGCAAAAATCTTTGCCATTTTAAAAATAAATTCCTGTTTATTTCAGAGGAAAATATTTGTCAATCTATATATAGGTTTGAAACTGTACTGGAGTTCGTGACTCCGTTACTATTTACGTGAACAAATAAACGGTTTTAATAGCTTTGATATCAATGTCGAAACTTGTGCACAGATACAAAATAGCACGGTCGACATTTCTGAATATGAAGTTGTTGAGGTCGAAGAATTTCCGCAATAATCTGGCACATACAAGCTTCTGCTATGGGATTGCAACGCCAAAAGCTCATCTATGTCGAAGAATTGATCCCATTGGCATTACCCAATTTCTTGATTTGGAGTTAATGGGACAGATTAATTATTAGAGGAAACGAATGAAAATGAAAATTTGCAAGAGCTACTACAAAATTTCTTAAGAACGGAAATGAGTAGCGGAGGGCCTAATCATGTAAAATTCGGCCATGCAGATCTGTATGCCGAGCTAATCAGTGCAACTTTGCTTCACACGCGATTCTAGACCGTTTGGTATAGGAATTTACAAATACAACCATCATCACTACTAGTGCCAAAGGTTGAAATTATTGCAACCCTGAAGACTGAAATTGACCCTCAGACTAATTCTACGGACTGCTGAAATAGTTAACTATTCATCTATTTATCCATTCCGGTCCAATATTTTGAAGACTATTATGGTTAAATTGCAGAACTAATATTATATCTATCTATATCTAAATATTGTCACTACTGGCGCCAGGCCCGATGGATTGTGCTGACCGATATACGAGATTGTCATAATAAGAACAAAGATCATGGAGATTCTGAATGTTGTCAAGTGAAGCACCATGATAAGACAAAATTTTCACTCAAAAACTGCTGCTCCCACAATGAAAAATTTGGCGTGCTGGAAGACACAGAGTTTAGCCAATAAACATGAACCAGTCTGGTACATAGAATCATATGCCATGGGACGGCTAATTTCTTTCACGAATACGTTTGGTTTTACTGCAAAACGATATATGTTGTACTTATCACAACACTGTTATATTTATTCCCAACGTTTGATTGCACGGTAGCTGGAAAACGGAGCTGTCATATAAACTACACATTCTTCTATTCTCCATGTTTGGCAAACAAAATTAGTTGTTGCCTATGATAGACGATGATAAATAATAGTGTAAATTGGTTGTTATGTTATCTTTAATTAACTTCCAAATTCTCAGTACAATGTGCTAATAGCAAAGAAAGGGCACGATGAAGAAGCTAACAACTCCCCATAAGGTGTGATAAAACTGGTAAAAGTAGCTTAAAACACAGTCGCAATAGTTAAAAATGTTAAGATGACATCAATCACTGGCTTAGTCATCATCACCCTCATTTTGGGAGGGTTTGCACAATCAATTTTTTAGTAAATTTTAGTAAAAAGTTGTCGATTTGTTTTAGTAAAAAGTTAGGAACTCTTTTATCAGGCCTTTCTACATCGAATCGTAAAAGAGTTTTGGTGCTGTAATTTTGTCAATATTGTACTCCCAACTTCTTTCGTTTAAAACGTGAGCTGTAGAAAACACATATCACGGCTTTTAATACAACTTTTCAATACAGATAATTCTTTATTTTCGTCGCATCTAGCTATATGTTACTGTGATGTCACTACCTACCGAATAGACTGATGGTCTTGACTTTCGGTTACCCCCGCATGAAACCAACATAATAATGGAGTTAATGATTGGGACGAGTCTACCTTGAATACCTGTTTTCTGTAAGTTTGTTTCTTTTTCTGGGCTATGCACTAAGTTTTACTATGTATGTTAATTTTCCAATAAATAGGAAAATTGTTGCATGTTATCTTGTTCATCGACCGGCATTTATCTTGTCTACCTCTTCGACAGGTAATATTATGGAATAGGGACTCAAATCACCCGCTTCTTTGAATACTTAGCGAATGAATTAATATTTTTTTTTTTTTCGTTTTCATTTATCAGTTTAAAGGAGAGACTTACCGACACTAAAGTGTTGAATATGAATAGAATGTATTTAACAAGTGTTGTACCACAATCCATGGTTGTATCGAATTTTTTTTTTTTATCTGAAATGGAATGAAAGGGAAATGATTACTCTAATTTAATAAAGAATTTCAGATATGAAAGCGCATTGTCACAATTTTTAGTACGTCTACAGGAAAAATTGTTGGCGTAATTATTTCTGTCTCGCTGAGATTGTTCGTCACATATGTATGTTTATGACTTTCGTCATACTGCTTTGCTACAAACTGATATCTGTACGTCTGTCTGTATTGTGTATATCGCAGTTACTTGTTGAGCTGACTAGCTGAATGAATGCCTTATTGTTGTCAAATACAAACACAGTCTGTGAGGTTTTATTTTTTTACAATGGTGATGTTGTTGCTTGAAATTGTACCCGTATGGAGCTCAACTGGCATTGTGAAGTGAATTTTTAATCTCAATGTTTGATTGTTTTTCGTATGACTCATGTCCAGGAAACGATTCATTTAAATCTTTGTCATATTCAAACTAAGCACAAATTAAGGTGATTTCAATTGTAATTAGAAGTAAGAGGGGCTTTAAACGAAATTTTTAATTGTCGATTATTGTGTTATAGATGTCGATCAAGTCTGCGGCAAAAAATTAATAAAGTTGCCCTTTTCGCAAAATGGCACAAAGACAGACATCACCTTCTTTGTATTCAATATCGAAAGTAATAATCACTCATTAAGAGCGTCAAATACTGGCTGTACATTAGCGAGAGCCTCGTTTATCTTTAGCAGTATTCAGTGATACATTGCGAACCTTGTCTTTAAAAAGCATGATCACCCGTTTGCTTGTAAAAAATTTTTGTTTCGCTCATTATCATCATTGAAAATAATCATTCATTCTAATGTGCCGCATAAAATATTTAAACTGAAAATTGGTTGGTAAATCTAACCAATTCAAAAATATATTAATGATCCGGTTTGTTTTAAATCCACTATTGAATTTTCTTTGTAATTGGCAAGCGATTCCACAACCAGTAAGTAATGGGTAAATCCATTTTTAATCCCATATGTATCGATTTTGTGCACCCCACCAATGTCTTGAGGGACTCCCTTTCATGTGTCGTGAAATAACTGAGTAGCTAAAATGTTAATCGTAACAAGTTGCTGTCTTTTAATTCTGAGAGGCGCTTTATACCTGGTGAAGTATAGTGTGATTTATTTACGTCGGTCTCAAGAAATGTGTAACTTTTTGTTTCCTATCCCTATTAAATTTTTCCTGATTCTTTGCGATTAATTCGATTTTTACCAAACACGATACTGGTCTCAATCGCGCGCGGACTTATCCAAATACACAAAGCAAAAACAAAATTTAGTTTGCTAAAAAATGATTTAATTAATTATTTGCAAAGGACAGCAAGTTATTAGTTGAAGACATTTTAATATTACTAACATTGTTATTTTGCGTTACTCAAAGGCGGTGGAGAAAATAATGAGAGACTACATGATTCCGTGTTATAGAGAAGCCTTTCTTACAAATTTTGTGGATCTCATTGGTTAGTTATTACACCCAGAGACGAAGCTGTGTACACAAATTTATGCGCAAGATGTGGACTGTAACATGTAAACTTTGAATGTGTAGTATCATTGTATGTTTTAAGTTATATTGCACGAATCACAACACATGTATGAGCACCGCTTTATCTCGAAAACTTTAATGCACAAAAATAAAGATAAAGTAATGTAAAAGTATACGTATGTATATCCAAATGGAAATATAATTGCAACATGGGTTTCAAGGTTGTATTGTACGTAATGCACAATTTTACAGAAACGAAGGAATGTTGTAAAGTGAAGCGTGAACCTCTTAAATATTAAACTTTATAACTTTAACTTTTCATTAATACAAAGCTGATTGAATTGAAAAAACTACAATATCAAATAATCGATTAAACTTATTTGGCTGATATATCCAATACACTTCCTAATTTTTTAGGCGACATACAGGCATATATCAGCTCTCCATGCAAAAAAAAAAATACAGTTTTGTTGTAGAAAAAACACAATATTTATACAAAAAATTCAAATTTTCGTAAAGTTAGCGATTGGTACAGAAAATTGCACCTTTTTAATCTGGGACATGACGCCTTATATATGAAAGTACATTTTTCATATAATAATTTTCAACTTTCATACAGAAAGTCCACAAAATATTGGGTTGGAAAGAAAGTAATTTCGGTTGTAACACGCAGATTGTTCTTTCGCTTTTTTGAAATGCTTTAGATAAAATGATTAAACTATAATTTGTACCGTCATATAGCTGATATATCAAGCCTCAATTTGTGTTATAGTATTTTCAGTTGCTAGTTGACTTTGAAATCACGTTGTACTCAAGCCCAAAAAAAATCTGACTATCTTTTAAACCGATTGCTTCTTTAGTACGAACTCCCCTGATGAAAAAGCAAATTTTGTATTTCATCATTTAACGTGCTGCTTCGGTTCTACCGCGCCGTTGTCATTTGTAGAAATATAGTATTGGAACCAGATGCCTATTTCGTGATTAGATCATTTACACGAACACGCTCATACACACACGATCACGCTCATCCACACAACATGCATATAATATACAAACATAGACATGACTTTACTTGGCATTCAATTAAAGACGAAGTAAACTGACAATGATGGTGGTTGTTGTTGTGTTCGAGTATTTCTTTTTCTGATCATTATTTTGGTTGCCGTTGTATTTACAACGGAGAGAGGGATGGAAAACAAGCAGCCGGCTGCTGTTTTTCTTACTCAACTAGTGGTAGCAGACATAATTTCTGTCGTTGGTTGTAAATAATGAAATGCGAATGGACAAAACAAAAAACGAAGGTAAGAACCACTTCGAAGAGAAAATTGTTGTACAAAGCAACAACAATCTGTTGATATTAAAACAGTCGAATCGCTATAAACTTGCTGGAATACACATTACCACCGCAATTTTATTAGACGGTTATTTATTCAACTTGAAAGTTTGTTCAACTTGAGCATTTTTCGTAAACATTCTTCATGGCTGTTCAAGGAAACAAAGAAAATTGAAACTGAAAATTGTCGAGACTATTGTTCGTTCATTGACTCACGACCGAGACGCTCTCCTCCCGCTCCGTCGGCGATTCTTTTTTCTGTTTTCACCGGCTAGAATAGCATCATCTTCCCTATCATTGAGTGCACAACGCAACATGTTTTGGGGGTTCTTATCCGTTTTTCTATATTTTGTTCAAGGAACGGAAGTAACTAAGAATAACTACGTCTCTCATCGCCAGGGACTTGAGGACAGAGATTTGGAGCAAGCAGATACAGATGGTTGTATATCCATCGTGCGCGCAAGGACACATTGTTACGACGTAGTAAGAAATCACGCACCCAGATTCCAGTCACAAAGACGTTAACAGTCGATGCAATGAATCTCACGCTTCATGAAATTTCAATTTACGTTTGCCCTTCGTGCTTCGCTTGAATTTCAACTTTGTTGCTCTTATTTTGCACACTTCACTTTACATAAAGTTAAAAAAAAAAAATAAAATAAAAGTTACACTTCAACACATCTTTACCTCCAGCACTTGAACAAAAAGCAAGCACAGCCACACTTTAACTGTAACTAAACGACCGCTCCCAGCTGCAACAAGTTCAAACACGTCCGTTACGCTTGCCGTACACTCTCTAACTGAACACAAAGATGCTTATAAACAACTTCGCTCGCCACATACCAAGTATCAGTGATGGAAAAGTTAGTACTTTAGTATTTTTTTCAGTACTTTTTCACTTGCAAAAATACTTTAGTACCTTTTGTTGTTCGTCTTACTATTTATTTGCACTTAAGGACTTTTAATTTATTTGCATAATCTCAGTCCAGTTCGTTTCCAAACGAAATATCAAATTTTGAAAAAATAAATTCACAATTCAGAGCTTTATCCGATGTTCAAGATCTCAAACACTTAAAAACTGAAAATGTGAGCAATTTTTGGAAAAATGTTAGAAGTATTAAAAATGAAATGAATGAGTTGATGTTTCCTGACATTTCACGCACAGCTTTTGCAATTTTATCAATACCCCATTCTTCAGCGAATGTCGAGCGTATTTTTTCAATCCAAAATTCTACTAAAACCAAGGAAAGAAATCGTCTTCACGTACAAACTGTTTCAAATTTAATCCAAACAAAGGATTTGTTAAAATCAACCGACAGTTGCTGCCACAACTTCAAAATTTCAAGCGATCTCATAAAATATTAAAATTAAAAACGATGTACATATATTAACATTTTAATATATTATATTCAGATAATAAATATTTTATGAACACTATTGTAATAATAACTTACAAAGTTACGTACCTTTTATGTTTAATATTCTTTAATTTTTTGATCTCTATAATTTTTATGAACCTTATTTTTTATATTATATGTACTTTTGAATTTTTTTGTTATGTTTGAATTCTTGTTAAATAAATTAAAATATTAAAAAATACCATTTTATTGAAAAAATTACGCTTTTGGTCGATCTATAGTACCATTTCCAAAATCGAGTTTTCCATCCCTGCCATGTATACACAAAAACTATTTCGCACTGAAGCCAAAGCTACGATGAAAATATAGCCAAGAGAATACGGTATTACCGCTCTCTTCGTTACTTTCTTTAATTCTTTTTCTTTTTTTTTCTCTTTCTTTAATTCCATAACATTGCATATTTTGTTACTATTTTAAAGATTATAGTAAGTTGATCAATAATGAATGAAAACTACTAAATACGACGTGGAAATCTCTAAATAATTTGCCCACGTGTATATATCGTCTTTGTGCACACCTGGTGATGGGAATGGTACCCAGGAAAAGGAATCTACAAAACTTTGCTAATTGTTATGTGATTAAAGCAGTTTCGACGATATCGATTGTCTTCGTTGCTCACGTGTTTTTCTAGTGTTAAAGTTCTGCCACTAAAATAATATATCCGTTCATCAAAAATAATGTGTAAAAAAGACCCTGTAACTCACTCTTAAGTGAAAGAGAAAAGTAGGCCGAAAGTTAGACTCTACATCGATTTTATATTTCTTCTTAATGATGAGGATGATTAGGATAACGAGGATAACTCTTCAACAGATAAATCTGACAGATTTAAGGTTGTTTAGAAATTTGTAATATGTTTATTATGAAAATTTAACCAAATTAATAGATAATTTGGCTTATTCTTAGTAATCTTAATCAGATTGTCGCAAAAAGTAAGTTTTCACTTATATTGCGATTTCATTCCGTTCATCAAGTGATTTTCTATACGGTACAATCAGCTTTTAAATGGGTGATATTCCGAATAAAGTCGGCCCGGTTCCATCGAGAACCAAGAAGCGGTTCTTAAAGACCGGTTCTTCGTAAGCCGACTCAGCCGCGAACCAGACTCGTGCCACCAGTTCTTCAAAAAGCGGCCATATCCAGAACGGGCTTTTAAGAATAACTAGGCCGGTTTTTTCAAGTATCTGTATAAGACTGACTAGATTCATTCTCCTTGTAAACCGGTTTTTCGTTTTTTGATTCGTCGGCTACCTTACAGAATGAGATAGCAAATAAATAAGAGAGATGTGTTTGCTGTTTTGTATCTATTAGCTGTATGCGCGTGGTGTTGCCGGTTGAACAATTTGGTTAAAACAGAAATATAAGTGGGTGTAAACATTGTTGTTGTTTATTTGCGTTATCCGTCCTCTCACATAAAATAGTTTGTAATAATTTATGAAGAAATGCATGCGCTTTTAAACACTAACTTTTTTTTTGAGTAGTGAGTTTAATTGTGGTCACGGGGGAATTTTTAAATATCCTTTTTTGCATATCCTTTGTTAAAGAAGAAAGGTGTGAAATAAAGAAGGTTGCCAATAATTTTCGGAATAAAATATAACATATTTGCTCATAGTGCTTAGAACTGAAACCGGTCCAAATAGACGGTTTTAGTCGGAACCGGAGCCAGCAGAAGCTGTTCTTAAAATACCCGGAATTGCACACACTAAATCAAGAAACACTCGAAATTAAATCTGACAGATTAAACTGTTAGTGTGTTATGCCTTTTAATCTATGGCACAGACTACGGTATAATAGATCCCCTATTTGAGTGGGAAAAATTTTCCACTTAGGGGATACATGAGTAATGGAAATTATGATATTGTTGCCGCCCTCAAATCATACTAATTACGGTCAAAACGACATACTCCACTCATTTTGGATAGAATTTGACATCAAAGCACATTGCTGCTATTTATTTGATGGTTTTCGACTCATTTGTAAGAAAGTAAATAGATTGCAATGAAAGAAAGCGTGAAATGTTTTTCACCTTCTTTTTTGACGGTCGGTGTGAGCTGACGGAGTAACGGGAGATAAAGATATGCTACAAGTGTATTCGGACATTGCAGTTTAATACGTAATACTGATGTACCTTTGTTTACATATTATACTAATTTGCAAATTCCCTTGATTATGACGCTCCCTTAAAAATTTTTATTGTTATTGGGGAACAAATTTTAGCAAAAAGATTAATTCTAGTTCAAAATTTGAGCATACTCATCTATCCGGTTAACAACATCAGAGCCCTCTGTAAGCAATTATACACGTTATTTTGTTTCAGAAAGAAATAAATTCTTCAGTAAATTTTCTTTCTCTAGGTCTGCGAGTCTGCGGAGTCGAATTGGGGATAACAGACCAACAGATTGATCTATCAGACTTAGCGCTGTTTGCGTATAAATTGATTAAATTTGGTATGTAGCATTTAGTAATTTTATCAAATTGGGTTAGAACTGTCAGACCAATTTGTATATAAGTTCGCAACATTTTCATACAAAAGGTACTAAAATAGATCTTGCAACTTTCCCCATGAGTGAAGGTTAGGCCGATTAGAGTCCAAAGAGTAAATGATACCAAAGATGATTGAAACATACAGACCAATTATTTTCCTCTGGAGTGAAATTCGCTTACTTCCTCTAATCATCCCAACTTTGTTTCCATAGAAATATAATTGGTCTGTACATTTTCATCATCTTTGATGATACAACACCCTTCGTTGCCTTCTTTTCACGAATTAATTTTGTATGTTTTGATTTCAATTCATGAAGTTAATAATAACTTGATCAATAATAAATGAAAGCAATCACACGGGGTGTTAAAAAGTCTATTTACTGAAGTTCCACATTAGGAAAGAGATTGAGGAAAACAATATTACACTCTTAAGTGAACGTTAGGACTAAGCGGAATTCCCTTTAGAGCGAGGTACATATTCGGAGGCAGACAAAGGCTATATTTGTCTCTGGAGTGAAAATTCATACCATTGAAGCGGCCGGTTTTGATTGTAGAAATGCAATTTCTAGAGTTTGAAAACAATCGCATCTGGTATTATAAAAATTTAAACATTTAAAGTTCCATATTGTGGAAGGCAGCGCACAAAATTATGCTCTTGAGTTGACGTTCAGTCTTAACAAAATTCACCCTGTAATTCTTTTCTATGGTGCATAATAATTTAACTCGTATATCATTTTCGCCAATTTTCTCAAATAGGGTTAAATCTGTCAGATCAATTTGTTCGTATGTGTTTGGTAAAAATTATGAATTTAGTTTACTCCCAAATTCAGTCAAAAGCATAACTTTATTCTATTATTATAAGTGCTACATAATCCAGAATTTTAATGGTTTACAATGTCATAAACAATAGATTTTATTCATTAGTTAACTTGATTTTATATGGTATGTTAAGTTGATATATTATTACAGCTTCACCCGAAGGAATGAAGGTATACATCACTTGGGAAGGCAAAAATATAACACCCTTTCAAAGTACGAAGTATATTTTTACTAAATATGTTTCGTTAGATCCATCCGTCCTTCTGACTGGCAATATTTTGCCAGATCAGAGAAATGTTAATGACCTACATGGAAGTGTCCCGTTATTTTATTTCGCTCTTTTCTTTTAAATGAGTGAACAATGTATTCTTTTTTGTCCATTTGAATAACACCCTTTACGTGGTTATCATTTTAAGTGTGAAAGTCTTTTGCAGATCACCATAAATCAGATCGGGTTACAGTAATTGTGTATAATTAAATATAAAACAATCGATTTTAAGTAAAATGAGCCGAGCTAAGTGTCGAGGAAAGATCCAAAATTAAAACCTATAAGGAGTGTGGACTTTCTATTCATCAAATAGAAAAAAAAAAACTAATGGAAGTCGCAAAGTTATATCGACATATTTACGTGACACCGAAGGCTATGGAAATAATATGAAAGGTCGAACAACAAGTGCTATTACAGCCGCTAACAAGAGGGCTATTCTGAGATATGCCTCAAATTCACACGACTCTGCTGCCAAAATCAAAGGAAAGCTGGCGTAAGTGCAAGTGTATCAACGGTAAAAAGCAGCACCCTTGCAACGCTTGAGACTTAAAAAGAAACCACCGCTAGACAATCTCCATAAGAAACGTCGCCGTAATTTTTGTCGTACGACTATGACGTAAAGTAGAGAATGGAATAGAATTATATTTTCCGACGAAAAAAAATTAATTTAGAGGGTTCTGATGGCCTTACTCTCCAAACTTAAATATAATTGAAAACGTCAGGGGATGGCTAGTACGCAAGGTGTATGAATCAGGCAAATAATATTCAAGCAAAAGTGAACTTATTAATGGAATTAAACAGGCCTGGTCGTGTATTTCGCTGGACCTAATCAAAAAACTGTATGATTCTTTATAGAACAGAATATATAAATGTATTCTCAACCAGGGCGGAAGCACCAACTATTAAATTTTACTTAAAATACTTATTTTATAAACATTTATTTAAATGTTTTTGTGTATAATCAAATTTTTGTAAGGAGAGGGCTATTTAAATGAACCAAAAACTGAAATTGAATTTCTGACTTTTTTTGTGTTTAATGTTTCAGTACTTAATTCATAAAAGTGAAAGAAAATTTATGTTATAGCTGTATTCCTAATAATAATTATGTTATAGCTGTAATTCCAAATACGTGAAATATGATTTATAAAAGCACAACCAGTTCGTAATAATTTGTTTTTGGAAAAAATCGAGCTCAGAAAAATTTTAAAGGGGGTGCTATTCAAGTGAGCGGCACTGTATGTTGGCCAACTCTTTCTGGTATCACCCGTATAAATTGAAATTCAAATTCACCGCAGCGATTTTCTATCCATAGTACTGACTTCCCATACAATGACCCATTTAATCCATATATTTCAGCTTCATAATTATTTTTAGCTGCACTGAATTTAATCAAATTTATCGCAAAGTAAGATCTTATAATAAATACTGAACGCATTGCTACACAACTTGTATCACTTGTCATACAAATTGGCCGTAATTTATATTTTTGACCATTCTGTTTTGCAATGCTATCCAATGTTCGTTAAAAAATTAGGCAAGTAACAAGCCCCTTCTGGTACTTTTCACATGAATGAACGATTTAATTTTTAATTTTTAAGCGTCGTTATACACATCATTTTTTGAAACCAAGTTTTGGGAATTAAAATGTTATATTGTATACAAATTGACTGACTAATCGTAATCTCCAATTCATAGACCGCAGTTTTTTCAAATTTTCTCAATTGTATTACGTTACAATACTTAGTAAAATTCGAAAAAATCAATCACTGCTACTCTCCTTAGGGTATTAAACAAGCCTATGTATAATTTCAAAGTGAAGGACTTCGGAAAGGTGTCTTGCTTCTTTTATTATGATTTATTTCAAATCACTTTTAATAAGAATCAAGCGATTCATCACGTACATTCTGGCACCCCGCATATTTTTGCTTTAATCCGCAGCAGTGTTAGGCGAAGGCATATGTAAGTCAGTTCATCTAGCCTACATTTCTGTACTGATTCTTGAATATTTCATTCACACCGATTGGCGACGTGGCATATCATGTTGTCACCAATTTATTAAACAATTAGGATAATTCGATATTCGATGTTCTCATTCATTCTTTCTTGCTTTAAAATTAAAGTATACACAAGGATGTGTGGCGCAGGTGGAAATCTTGAAAGTTAATTACAACTCGAACTATTCATTACGATATTCGAATGAATGCAATTTATTGAAATAGATCCAAACACTAGCATAAATGATTTGCTCGTGTCAGTATAAACAGACGATTGGTTATGAAAATGAAAAGATTATAAGATCGGCTTTTGTTTACGGAAGTCGTCGTAAGTTTCTAGAGATCAAATTGATCCTATGTGATCGCATAGACGTGAAAAAATTTGCAGCGAAAGTCATTACGCGATGATCGGGCATAAGAAGTGTCGAGGCAAATGTATAAATGTAGCAAGTTTGTTAATGAAACAAAAAAAAATCCTTTTTTTTATTCCCTTTAATAAAAATTAATAGGAGTGGTTTAAATTACGTAAATTGACCATCCAATAAAAATAGTACATGAGAATCACATTGTCTCTATTAGTACATTAATTTATCAAAACTACTTGCCGAAAATGAGTTTAAGTCTTGAGTTAAAGCTATACTGGCAGGATCTTCCTGAAGGCTCCAATGTAACAGAAATATATGAATGTTTCACAATAAAGTTTAAGCGTCAAGGAGTAAACATTATGTTCCCTATAAAAAATTGAATGAATATGCGAAAGTCAAAATCGTCAATTCGTTTAACCCATATATTTCCTCCTCACACTTAATCTTATAAAGGGCGGCGAGGATTTCTTTCAAAAAGATCCGAAGATTTGAATTGGCAAATTTCATTTAGATCTCATCCTCATCATAACAAACTTTATAAAAGTACAATTGAAGTATTTTCCGGTTCGACTTAAATCCTCTGATAACGCAAAGTCTAGTGACGATGTTCAAAAAGTCGGAACAGCGTCATTCTGGACTTTTTGCACGCAAGTCTTCAAAAATTGTTTTCCGTGTAGAGATAAACAGAAAAATAACGATCGAAAATTTCGTTTAAAGTGCTTAATAGTCTTAACATGTAACAAAGATACTATTTATGTTTGTTGGAAATGAACACGGATAAAAACAAACGAATTCAACGAATTAAAAAACATTTTGGTAAGTAAGTATATTGGATGGCGGAATATTAGCTCCCATATTTGAAGAGAATTCATAAAGGACATACTTATGTGTTAGAAAAACACCAGCAATCGCCTGTTTGTTCGAAGAAATTGTGAACACGGTGTAATTAGTATAAACTGTTTGTCTCGGATGAAATACCCTGGTGACATCTTTTTCTCACACAAAATAACAAACAGCACCATCTGTAAGCAAACAGTTCCAAAATAGTGGGTTGTTGTCCACACTGCAAAATTCGTTAGCTCTGTTATCAGATTAGATACATTTGAAAATGTTGGTAAGTTTAGATGCTATGCTATGGATCAACTAATACAAAATGAATTCTTGTCTGTGGCGTAGATGCAATCAAAGAGAACAAACAAATTGACTTCAGTGTTTTTTGCCCAAATTTTTCCCCACTCAGGATATATCTTATACTGGCATTTCGTTTACGTAAAAACGCCACGTGCCTTCATTGGAGTGGTTTCCATAATTTTTTAGTTTCTGGCAAAAACTGCAGGGCTTTTGCAAAGTTTAATTTAACTCAATGGCCTCACTGTGTGCGAACCAATAAGTTTTGTTTAGAAAATCTTTTTGAAGACGCCTTAGACCATGTATACCATATTCGCCAAATATGCTCCAGGAATTTTTCATGGTTCAATGTGGAGTTATATTTTTTTATTTATTTTCTCAACTGTGTTAATGTTTTTCACCTTTTCCTGGTGGTTTCTGATTATACAACCAACAAAAAACAGTGCGTATTGAACTTATTGCCAATATTTTTGCACAGAATGTGTGTATTGAAACAAACATTATAGTGGACCGAAATCGGCACTGTGGAATAGTGAAAGTGATATGCTTTTATAGGTAGTAGTATATTTCCTTACGGGCACAAGTTCTTAAAATAGACAAATCTTTATATGTTCAAGAAATTTTCAATAACCACGCCCACAATCAAAGTGGTCTATTGAAAATCAATATTAGCTGTAATTGCTTTTATATCACCCTAAACTACTTTTAATTAATTTATAATTTGCGAAATTTGGTGAAAGTAAAAATTCTTTTTCTACGGGCCTAGTTTGAGAATTTTCTGATTTAACTTGCTCACATTTATAAAATACTTTTATGAACAATATCAATCTCATAACTACAGCGGCTCGGTCTCTATCGTCATTTTAACAGGCTCGCAAAAGGCTCGCTCTACATCGAAATTTTAGTTATTAAAATGTGGCTTCAAACATTTTTGGAGTTATTTTGGAAATAAACGTTATCGCAAGGCCATTTTCTGAATGGCATGGCCCAAAACTTCTGGTACCTCCCATACTAATTGATTAATTTTACTCCTTGACTGCACGTCTAAATTTTAGTCCACTTTCCAGTACCCTTCACACTTTTGCATCAACCCAAAGAATCTTGGGTGAAGGTATCGTATGTTGAAGTCAGTTCATCTGACTCAAAATTTCTGTACTGGCTTTCACTAACACTATTGTGGTGCTGGAGTCAAAGTGTCCCAGTTATAGGTATGCTATCGTTTTCTCTAGATTTTTTAGTATCATCTCTTTTTCAGCATTATCTATTTATGGGTTTAATTAGGCAATTTGTGCCAAGCGTTGTAATGTAATGTAATTTACAAAAATTTAGGTTACTGCAGTCTACGAATTAGGGGTTAGATGAGAAAAATTAAATGTCGATAAATCGGTCAATTTTTATGAGAGGTACCAGAATGGGAGTGATGCAATCCATTCTCATTCCCAGTTCAGTGCAACTGCTTGAATGATATGAAGCTAAGAATACGCGGGTTAAATCGCTCTTTTGTATGGTGTCGGATAAGATCGCCCTGGATTGCAAGTTTATATTCCTATTTATTTTGTAATAATTGAAATAAGGGCCACACTAACATATTTGTTTTCGTTGTTACTGATGTGACAACAACAACACATACAACTGTTTCTATGTTTCGCTTTGGTCTGTTTTATGCGCTGTTGTTGTCTTTTTGTTTACCAAATTGAACATCTTTAAGCAGAGCAACAACAACAACAGCATAAATAGTTCTTGCCGTTTACTTGAATTTCTTTCGTTAAGTTTTTTTGTTGTTGCTCTTGCACTTGCATTTTGTATTTATCAACTATCGTTTATTCTATTGTATTGCTTTTTGGTGGCCCAGCGATAATTATAATTTAAGAAAAGTAGTTGAAAATAAATCGTGAACCATTGAAGTTCAAATTGAGCCGCAATTTTGAATCTTCTTTTCTTTTCTTTTCTTTTGTATCGGGAAATAAAATATAAGGACTTCTGCGCAAACATTTGGCGACCGTGACAGGACGGTCAATATAAAGTGTTCGGTGGAGCAAAATAGTGTTTGGAATTTTTGACGCGGATTTTACTGGGTTTTCGTTGTTGATACTACTTTGCAGTAAAATTTGCCGCTGAAGCTGAGACAAACCATTTTGCCGGTACGAGCCTACATTAGACACCGCTTTATCACTGCCGTTGGATATATTATCGAAAGAATCACAATTGTTTTGTGATATCTTACCAGGAGTCGTATTTTGCTTCAGCGATTTCTTTGGTCTCCGTTGTGCGTGGTCCATAAGGAACATCTTATAGGTTATCCTAATTGGTGGATTCATCGGGGATATACGAATTTGTAATACAAGTCGTCCGAAACAGTATTGGAAAATTTGGCTCATTTATTGTACTTGGGCTCACACAATTCGTTGGAGATTTTTCTAAAATTCCGTTGTTCCTTTAATTAAAAATGAATAAAGATGGAGTCGAGGCTGTTGATATATCTGTTAGCGGCTCTGCTGAAGCAGCAGAGGGGAACAATGAAACGGAACATAGCCAATATTCAGAAAAAGGTGGAAAAGATGGCGACAAAGCTGATGTCACCATTTTGGAATGCCGGCTACAAATTTTGGAGTCCTATTTTAAACAGTTGTGTCATGTACAGGGGCAAATAGAGAAAATTTGTGCCACTGATAATGCAAGAGGCGAATTGGAAGAAATTTTTATTACTGCAAAGGCAAAAATATTAACCTTGCTTAATAAAAATCGTTGCCCTCCATCAATGTACCAAAGTTTTCTCAACGCATCGGTTTCTGGTGTCACCAATTCATTTCGATTGCCCGCGTTAAAGCTGCCTCGCTTCGATGGAAAGTATGCGGATTATAAAAGGTTCATCACAACTTTTAGTAACATTGTTCACGAGAATTTATCGTTATCTGGTGTCAATAAATTCAATTATTTGCTCAATTGTCTTTCTGGTCCGGCCCTAGCTGTGGTGGAACCTTACCATGTAACAGAGGAGAATTACCCCAAGGCTCTTGAGAGGCTTGAGGAACGTTTCGACAACAAAGTGCTTATATTTCTGGAACACATCAATACGTTGTTCGATATTCCAAAGATGACAAAGGGTGATGGTGGCTGTTTGAGAAATATTATTGATACTGTTGCTGCAATCAGAGGATCACTTTTGTCGCTCGGTTCAGAAATGGAAGTGCTGAATGGTATTCTGGTTCACATTGTACTGCCTAAATTAGATTCAGACACAAAGGAAAGCTACTATGAAAGAAAGGAATTCAAGGTGCTGCCATCGTGGGAAACCTGTTACAACGTCCTGGGCCATCGTTGTCAATTTCTGGAAAGTCATGGGAAAATGTTTGAAATGCCTGAAAAATCAAAGGGTATGAAACAAAAATCAAATTTCAACCGGTCTTCCCATACATTAATCAGCTCAAATACAAATTGCTACTACTGCAACTCTTCGGAGCACAATCTTGCAACATGTTCACCGTTTTCTTTGCTCATCGTTTCTAAACGCTTTAATTTTATAAAGCGTAATGGACATTGCATCAATTGCCTCCGCAAGGGTCTTCAGGTATCAAAATGCCCATCAAAATCTCGCTGCAGAATTTGCCAGTCTTCTCATCACACAATTCTTCACATCTTTGGTGGTCCTGAACATACCATAGCTTTAACATCGCATTCAGTCCAACATCAAACTCAAACCTCACCGGAAAATCATGGTAATCCTGTATCGTTAGTGGTTCGATCATTCAAGAAAGCGATGCTTCCTACGGCTGTGATTCTCATCAAGGATTATTTTGGCACATTTCGACCGGTAAGAGCCCTCCTCGATTCTTGCTCTGAAATCAACTTTATTTCAGAAGAAACAGCAAAGAGGCTCAAGTTGAAATTTAGACCATTTACACAAGAAGTTTCTGGAATTGGTGAAGTCCGCACAAAAATCAAATCTTGGAAGCTACAGTGAAATCTCGTATCAGTTCGTTCCAGTGGTCCTTAAATTTTGCTGTCACCAAGTCGATTTCTGCTCGACAGCCTGGTGAGTACATTGAAGCAGCCCACTGGAATATTCCACAAACCATCGAATTGGCCGATCCATTATTTCACAAGCCTCAGCGTATCGACTTGCTGATTAGTTCTGAGATATTTTTTGATTTGTTGCTCGACGGTCGGTTTTCGCTGGGAGCTGGCATGCCCTGTCTTACAAATGCAATTTTTGGTTGGATAGTTGCTGGATCATATCATTCTCCTCCTCGTTCTTCGTTACCCACATGCAATCTCGCTATTGGTCCTACGCCTCCCGACATAGACGCAATTTTAATGAAAGTTTGGGAAATCGAGAATTACACCAAACCTACTTCAAAACGTTCGGAAGAAGAAAAAGAATGTGAGCGCCATTTTGTCGAAAATGTTCGTTTAGATGAAGATGGTAGGGTTGAAGTTCGCCTACCGTTTAAAAGATCGCCCAATATACTGGGAAACTCATTCGATATGGCTCGCAAACGTTTTTTGTCACTCGAGAGATGTTTGGACCGTGATTCCACACTGAAATCCATGTACGTGCAATTTATGGAAGAATACTTGTCACTGGGGCACATGTCGCCCTATAATGGTTCGTTGAGTGATTCGTATTTTGTCATACCACATCACTGTGTTTTTCGACCACAGAGCACAACAACAAAGCTTCTCGTAGTATTTGATGGCTCTGCTCATAGCTGGTCAAATGTGTCTCTAAATAACATTTTAATGGTTGGCCCTACGATTCAGCAGGATCTAATTACAACCTTATTCTCGTTTCGTTCAAATAAGTTCGCCCTCACTGCCGATATCTCAAAAATGTATCGCCAGTTTCGTATGGACGAAAGAGACAGAAAATATCAGCTGGTTCTTTGGAGAAACAGCAAAGAAGGCGAGTTGAAATTGTTCCAGTTGAACACTGTCACTTATGGTTTGTCGTCTGCTCCATTTTTGGCAATTCGCAGTTTGTTTTTCATTGCAGAAAAGTATAGCTCGTTTCCACTTGGCTCGCAGGCTCTTAAGGAAGATCTGGCGCTGATGAAATCGATGCCTTATTATCCAAAAAAGATGAATTGGTCCACATTTTAAATTTGCATGGGCTTGAATTAGTAAAATGGAGCAGCAACTATGCTCATCTGACCTCAAATTATGGCGATGAAGTCATAATCAAGAGTGCTGAGGATGACGTCACAAAGGCTTTAGGTATGTCTTGGAAACCAAAACAAGACATATTTTGCTACCAGTTCGAGTTGTCTGACATCGTTACACCAACGAAAAGGTCCATTTTATCGCTTGTAGCAAAAATCTGCGATTTACTTGGAATTTTGAGACCAATTGTTATTCGTTGTAAAATTCTATTACAAGAAATGTGGGTTCAAAATATTGGTTGGGATGACCCCATAAATGGTCATCTTAAGGCACTTTGGCTCAACATCAAAGAGGACTTACTATTTATTCGCAAAATCAAAGTACCTCGCTACGTGCTGACGTCCCTTGATACACGGGGAGAAATTCATGGTTTTGCTGATGCGTCTCAAAGAGCATACGGATGTTGTCTTTATTATCGCGTTGTGGTCCAAGGTATGTGCAAAATAAATCTGTTGATTGCGAAATCAAAGGTGGCCCCAATCAAGGATCAATCTTTACCTAGGCTCGAGCTGTGCGCTGCAGTTTTGCTCAGCAGAACCTGGAATAAAATGCAAGGCAAAATGTCGAAATATGTCTCCTCCATATGGTTTTGGACTGGTCCCAAAATTGTTCTACAATGGTTGAAACTTCATTCCTCAACTTTGAATAGCTTCGTGGCAAATCGTGTCTCAGAGCTTCAAGAAGAAACTAAATGTATTTGTTGGAGACACCCCCTTTCAAAGAGTAACCCTGCAGACATCGTTTCTCGCGGTTGCAGTGCCAAAGAACTGCCCACAACCATTTGGTTCAACGGTCCCAGCTTTCTTCAAAATCACCAGTTGAAATGGCCCAAAAATTATGAAGAAAACGGGGTGGTCTCGGAACGGAGGAAAACGACTGTTTTCAAATGCAGTGACGTCACAACCTCCATCATAGACAAGATAATCAATAAGCATTCATCTTATTATATATTATTATGTTATAGTCATTGCTTACGTTTTTCGTATTTTCAATAGATGCCCAGTAGACCGAAAAATGAAGCCTGAGGATCTCTTATTCGTTCAGCTCGAAGAATTCGAAAACGCTTTTTGGAGAATTGTTTCTCACATACAACTAACTCACTTTGAAGATGACTTACTCGCTCTTTCCAAAGGGAATGTGGTTCAACCCTCATTGCAGAAACTAACTCAATTTCTACATAAATTTAATGTTGGCACTGGATTTGTAGACATACTTCGAGTTGGAGGCCGATTATCAAATGCTCCAATACCATATGATGCCCGATTTGTTGCCCAAAAATCATCGCTTCGTAAAACTGTATGTCGAACATCTCCACAGAAGCCATTTGCATGCAGAACCGAAGGTCTTACTGGGCATCATTCGTCAGAAAATATGGGTAATCAACGCCAGGGACGTCGTTCGAAAGGTATTTCGTAATTGCGTTCATTGTTTTCGGTACAAACCCAAGCTGATGGAGCGATTTTTGCGGCCCCTTTTTTTCACGTCATACAAAATTCGTGGAAAAATACCGTACAAGACGTACATTGCAGTCTTCGTTTGTTTTGGCTCGAAAGCAACCCATTAGGAGCTTGTGTCCGATCTCTCGGCTAATAATTTTATATTATGTCTCAAGAGGTTTATTGGCCGACGTGGAATTCCTAAATGCCTATATTGTGACAATGCCACTAACTTTGTTGGAGCTCATAATAAGCTGACCGAGTTCAAAAACGCTTTATTTCGCAAAGAAGTAGTTCACGAAATGAAATCATACTCCCAACACATTGGTTTTGAATTCTGCTTCATACCTCCGCGCGCCCCGCATTTTTATGGTTTGTGCTCATTAAGAACATTGGCCAAGCGTATCTCACTTTTGAAGAACTGCAGACCCTAGTCCAATCGCCCCAATTTCAGATGACCCAAACGATGGAGAAGCCCTAACGTCCGGTCACTTGCTGACTGGTTCATCATTGGTTGCCCTTCCTGATGAACATTTCGATGTTACAAAGCCCACATCGCTTACACGTTGGCAACGTATATCTTTTTTGAAGCAGCAATTTTGGCAATTGTGGTCCCGAGATTATATTCAACCCCTGCAGCAACGGTCAAAGTGGCTCAACACACAACCAAATATCAGCGAAGGTCAATTGGTCATCGTTGATGAAGACAACGTACCTCCTCAACAATGGCTCTTAGCTAGGGTCATAAAAACCATTGCTGGCCCTGATGGACACATTCGTGTTGTGGAGTTGAAATCTAAAAATGGTGAATATCGTCGTCCTATCCATAAAGTGGCTCTCTTGCCTTCCAACGATGATGTTTGAAAGAGCGGCCTTTCAACGGGGTGAGCATGTCGGATAAGATCGCCCTGGATTGCAAGTTGATATTCCTATTTATTTTGTAATAATTGAAATAAGCGCCACCCTAACATATTTGTTTTCGTTGTTATTGATGTGACAACAACAACACATATAACTGTTTCTATGTTTCGCTTTGGTCAGTTTTATGCGCTGTTGTTGTCTTTTTGTTTACCAAATTGAACATCTTTAAGCAGAGCAACAACAACAACAGCATAAATAGTTCTTGCCGTTTATTTGAATTTCTTTCGTTAAGTTTTTTTGTTGTTGCTCTTGCACATGCATTATGTATTTATCAACTATCGTTTATTCTATTGTATTGCTTTTTGGTGCCCCAGGGATAATTATAATTTAAGAAAAGTAGTTGAAAATAAATCGTGAACCATTGAAGTTCAAATTGAGAAGGAATTTTGAATCTTCTTTTCTTTTCTTTTGTATCGGGAAATAAAATATAAGGACTTCTGCGCAAACATATGGAAAGTACCAAAAGGAGCATGGCTACTTGGTCGATTTTCTCATATTTTGTCAAGCATTATAAATCAATTTAATAGAGAAAAATTTAGAATGTTGCAGCTTATCAACTAAAGATTACAAACAAAAAAGTTTGAATTTTGAAAATTTGTGTCGGAGGTGTCAGAAGAGGTGTGACGATGAAGTCCATTTTCGATCTGAGACTTTGATTTAGCAAATGGTTAAAGCGTACCAAATCTGGCTGCATTTAGGGCAATTTAATGAAAGATATAAAATCTATGGATTTATGGGTCATTTTGGCAATTTTTATGGTAGGTACCAGATGAGGTAGAGGTGATAAACTGGTTGATGTTTTCAAATTCGGTCAAGAAGTATAAACAAAACCATGGATGGAAGTTTTCTTATTTTTCTCCAATATAAAAAATGGGAGTTGCAGAGAAAAAATTGAATGTCGGTCGCCCAATTGATTTAAAAGATCGATACTCGGTACTTTCAAGTTTAATTCTAGATATTGGATTTTTAGCCGTACACCGCATACGTATAGTCGCATAAATGATATATACTCGTACATTCATTCCATCAGGCGAAGGATATCTTTTATAGCAGAATAAACACCGAGCAGCACTTCTGAAATCTGCAAATATAAATCTATTTTGATTTATGATTTAAACTTTAGTCTCGAAATTAAAGTGGCTTCAAATGTTACACAAACAACAGCTCATTTTCTCATCATCATCTTTTTCGTAAAGTTTTAACTTTCAAATATTTTACTTACGAATATTTTACAATAGTTAGTTAATCTAAAATTTTTGAAAATGTCAAGTCTACAAGCACCAAAAAAACTCATTTTGCAGCATTATTCTATTGGAAAACTTGTATTTGCTCTTCAAATGTTTTCAAACTTAAGACATTTAGCAGTAAGAAAGGAAAGGCACGGTACTACAATATATGGAATTTAAAAAGAGGCGATTGTTTCTGAAAGGAGGTTTCTATTGCTTTTTTCTGGTTTCTAGAACTTCTTTCAATTCGATTTTCGGAGCTATTGTCTTAAAGAAAGTGAAGTATAATTAAATGTTGCCATTATAAAACATATTTGTTTATAAAAACCACCCTCATCACATATCTGTAATATTATTGTTTTTGCAATAAAAATTTATACAGAGAAACAATTCAATTGCTGCATCAGTCATTTAAATCTTCCGATCTTGTTTGGACACCCTTTAGGAGGAAATTGTTGAACATAAAAACGTATTCTGACGGAATATAAAAATAATTCGCAAAAATTACTTTTTTGACCAAATCTTAAAACTTTTCTTTCATTTACAAGAAAAATAAATCAAAAATAAAGAAATTATGGTTCTTTATTATTTAGTCTAATTGCAACTGCTAAAAATGGCTTCGACGAAATCATTTGATGGAGAGTTAAATTTTTATAAATTTTTACAAGAAAAAGTGAACTTTTTTAATATTTCTGATAGTTTAGTGCACTGGTTTTAAAGTAAAGGATAATGAAATGAAAAATGTTAAACGTAAATCTATAAAAATGTAGCTTTTGTGAAAAGTTGCTTAGAAGTATGCTTCGGATCGTTATCCTGCTGGAATGTCCATCTAAGAGGCATACTTTTCACAGCATAGTTCAACATCGTATTTTCCAAGATATCTTTGTAGTGGAATCTGGTCATAGTGTCGGTAATTCGATGTATCGGACCGATACCATACCACGAGAAATATCCCCAGACCATAATATTGCCGCCCCCGTGCTTGACCGTCTTCTTTGTAAAGCGAACATGGAATTCCTTACCTTTAGGGCGTCGAACATTCCGGGCACAGTCGTTTCCAAATGCATTATTTTTTGTTTTATTGCTCCACAAAATGTTTCGCCATTTTTTGCACCGTCTCCTCCGGACCAATTGAAATGACTTCTTGCAAACGCCAATCTAGCCTTTAAATATTTTTTGTCTTAGCAAAGGAACTATTCCGTCCTGGTAAATGTGCTTCTTGTAGTCTACGACGAACCGTTCGCGATGAAATTACATTTGCAATTTTTGCTGAAATCGCTCTTGAAGATACAAACGGGTAATTCTTCGCAAGTGTTACAATACGGATATCTGTTGTTTTTGAAGTTTTTTTTTTTTGGGTCTTCAGCGAGTTTCGACGGGCTTTTTCGGCTATAAAGTATTTTGTATAAAAAAATAGCGACCGATTCATAGTTCTGCTATAGAACGAAGACTTTGGTCACTTTCTCTTAGTCTTGAAACAATTGTTCTCGACCCATGGCTGATTTTTTTTACTATATATTTTGTTATGAATAAAGGTAAACAACAGTAAAATAACTAGCCTTCTCAAAAAGACTACAGCAAACTTCTAAAATATTAAAGAATTGAGCAATGTATTTATTATTTTGACCAAGTACTGAAATCACACCTGAACAAAACTAACTCACAATGAAAACAACGGGGAAGACCCAGTTTTGTTCTAACTTTTACAGGCATTACCATATTAAAGTTAATTAAATAAAAAAGAATTGCCATGTTTACATTCCGTTAAAGTAACTAAAATTAAACATAAAGCAGAAAAAAGCAGGTGTACTTATTTTTTCGACCATACGTGTATTTTGCAAAATACCAACAGTCGCATTGCTTTGTCGTATTTTTAAATTCCATATAATAAGACAACTATTAACAAGTATTCACACAAAAACCAATTAAATACATTTGAAATCTGGTTGAGAATTACAATTGTTGTTTTTACATAAGCAAGAAAACATTACAAACTATTATGAAGTCGTTTAAGCCACAATTATGAATCCCTTGGAGTTGATCATTTCCAACAGTTGTTCGGCACCGTTTCCATTGGCTTCCTGATAGTACGGCAGAGATTGGATGCGTTTTAGCCACGCTCTTACTTTCGGATACTTCGAATTGTTAATAGCCACGAAGGCCACCAAAGACGTTAATGTAGCCACAATGCTGAAGTCAGCTATAGTCAAGTGATCATCAGCCATATACGGTTTATCCTTGAGGAATATTTCCAAGAAATCGTAAATATCAGTGATGGCCTTAATCTGCTGTTCAGGTATCCCAGTTTGATTCCTGAAAAACATCGGGGCGGTATTGTTACGCAAACCACCCTGGAACATTACCCCGCATTCGAAATGTAGCCGCTGATCCCCTAAAGCTCGCTTCAACAGATCTTTCGGATACAGCAAATCGTCTCTAGCATATTTGCCCACCAAATAGGCCATAATGGCATGAGAGTCCCATATAAAGTGGCCGTCATCCTCTAAAGTGGGTATTTGTTGGGGGTTTTTCTTAAGGTATGCCTCGGATAAATGTTCCTTTTCCAACAAGTTGACTTGTACGTATTCGTAAGGTAAATTTAGCGCTTTCAATGTTAACAAGCAAGCTCGTACCGGTGGGCTGGGAAACCGTACAAAGTTGGTTTAACCATATTTCTTGGTCAATTAATCGTTAGAAGCGAGAATCCGTAATTACTTTCAGACGATGTAATCGCAACTAAATTGAAATTGTAATTGTTCAATTGATATTAAGCTTTTTTTTATAGACAAATTGATTGTTACTGTGGTTGTTGGTTCCAACACGAAAAATATTAATTTTAAAGCTTTTTTCATACACAATTATTTGTCTCGCCGTATGGTGTGGTGAGTGTGATGATGTTGGTGTGATGAATAGGGTGTTCAAATAAATGATTTTTCCAACAAATCGCATTTCGAATAATTGCTACTCCTGGTGTTTCGCCTTAGAGAAATGTCAGTTAAATCGGGTTTATACGGGTTTTTACAATAGGGCAAACGTAACATATATAGGGTTATCAATTTAATCGTTTCAAAACCGCCGGTTTGGCAAGGTTGTCAGCTGCTAAACACCTATCATCTGAAGTGTTATTAATTTGGTAAAAGATTTGCATTTACGAAAATGGATCGTCTAACAACCGAGAAACGCGTAAAAATAGCAAAAACTTGCTACAAAAGTGTTGATTCAATTGTGGGCTTTCAATCCAACAACATTTTCTTCAGCCATAAAACTAATAAAAATTTTTTTGAGATATCTTAAGAACTACAGCCGACACAGAGGTAATGAATATAGTTGTGTAAATGTTTGTTTGTCTATTTTTTAAAATTAAAATTGGGATGGCTCAGAATGAATTTAATAACAAAAAATTTGTATTCTACCAAATTTCATTGTAGTATACCTCGAAAACTATGAGAGATATGGGAGAATTTATAATTTTTTTAAAGTCATTATTCTCGACTTAATTACAATGAATACTTTCTCCCCATTTTGAAAGCATTACCAACATATTTAGCCATCCGAAACGGACACAAGGAGAGATTTTTCCGAATTAAACACATCTGAAATCTCGAAAACTAGAGCATTAGAACTTAAAAAAGCTGTTTCGAGTCAATCAAATAATCCAATGATCTCAAATCATTGAAAAAATTGATCAATTGTTGATTCTAAGAACTAAGATATTCAATAAAATGGGAATTCAGAAAAAGTAAAGTTTAATGTTATATTTAATTATATTTTTCCAAAAAGAAAAAATTTCTGGAATGCGTTAATCAGCAGCTGCTGATTTTAACAGTGTTATTAACTATTTCCCATCTGCTGTAATTGTTGGGACAACACTCACATTAGAATGGTCCATTTTGACAGTCTGAAAAATATGTGATACTGAAACACTCAATGTTTTTTGAGTTGATGCAAAAGTGTAAAGGGTACTGGAAAGCCGTGGTAAATCATATTAAGAAATACTTTAAATTAAGCACTACTGCAGAAGGCTTGAGTTGATATATCCGATTTACAATCCCCGGCAACGATCTGGTAAAATATCAGGTTGTGCCAAGTTTTACGAAGTTTTATAAGGACTTTCGGCCATTAGAGTGTCTACCAGCCACCCACACACCGTTCAAAGGGTTCAAAAAGTTCTTAGAAATATATTTCGTCAAATGATACTTGCTAACATTTCCTTCTTCATGTTACTTTTTTCCCCGTATCAAATTATGAGTTATATACGTATCATTCCTTTGGGGTGAAGACATGACAACAGGGATTTAGTTGATGCAACTTGATGCAAACAATCCATTAACATAAATCGTTTGACGACTGTACTTTATCACACAAAATATAAGATATCATCTGGCAATGTAAATGTATACACATGTCACCTATCTTAAAAATTTTAAATTAAATTTAGAAATTGCATTGCAAATATAGGGTGATTTTTTAAGATTTAAGTTTTTTAGGTTCGCAGCACTGGTTGGTAATGACGTCCAAACGTCATCTGTCAAAGTAAAAAGTGCACAGTATACTCTGCCATTTCATCATGGAATAACGAATGACCTACCACAAAGTCTAATTTTTGCTGAATGGGCCTTACAAAAGCTCAATGAAAATCCGCTGTTTTATCGAAAAATTGTGTTCAGCGATGAGGCTCATTTCTTGATGAACGGATACGTACACAAGCAAAACTGTCGCATCTGGAGTGATGAACAGCCGCAAGCCATACATAAATTACCGATGCATCCCGAAAAAACGACAGTCTGGTGTGGTTTATGGGCTGGTGGCATCATCGGTCCATTTGTCTTCAAAGACTACCGTGGAAGAAACGTTACCGTCAACGGCGAACGACATCGAGCCATGATACGTGATTTTTTTGCCCCAATTGGCTGAGTTGAACTTGGTTGACATGTGGTTTCAACAGGACGGTGCAACATGCCACACTGCTCGTGAAACAATGGATATGTTGAGGGATGAATTTGGTGAGCAGCTTATCTCTCGATTTGGCCCAGTGAGTTGGCCCCCAACGCGTCTTTATTATTTCTTGTGGGGTTATATCAAGTCGTTAGTCTATGTGGACAAAACGAACACTATTGAAGCCTTTCAGGATAACATAACACGCGTTATTCGTGGAATACAGGCCGAAATGCTCCAACCGCTAGACGGAACCGCGCCCAACATTTACATGAAATTATCTTTAAAAATTAAATGACAAAGACCAATTTATCGATTCCAATAAAAAATTTTAAAATGATGCAAATTTGAGTGTTTTTTTCGATTTTTTAAAAAGCCAGTTGGCCATTATTAGATAGAGAATTTTAATCATGCTTACAAAATAAATTTTCGGTGTCAGTACTACGTATTAATACTCACAAAAGTATGCCATTGGACATTTCTGTTACACCAAAAAAACGGAAAAATAAACATGCAGTTTTCAAATTAAATTACGAATAATATTTCGAACTTCAGAAATATTTTTTTCCAAGTTTGTAGCGATGTGACGAACATCTGTGCCAAATATCACATAACAAATGTCATTAATAATTAAACTACGCTTAGTTTTTTACAATTTCGAAAATTTTTATGATGCGTGATTTTGTTGAACAAAAAAGTTGAGTTAAATTGTATGTACGAAATGGAATTTCTGCTGCGGAAACCTTTAGAATGAACAGGCTATGTCGGAAAGAAATTTTTACAACAGTTCAAATAATGCCGGCAACGAGATAGAGACGAAGAGCAACCCGCACGACCATTAATCTCTGCTCACGGAAGTGATATTTTACAAATCCGAAATTTTGTGCTTAAAAACCATCGATTAACAGTTATAGATATGCATTTCAAACGGATCAATTAAATTATTCGTACCTTCACCCGAAGGTTTTAAATGTTACTTTGGGCCTCAGGCGCTTCGAGTATTTGTTGATACCAAAATATTCGATTTTTTTTAAAGGCCTTCGCGTTATAATCTGTGAACAAATGATTTCGGGAGATGAGATTACCGACCAATCGAGCGAATATTATGTAGTGAGTATATGAAGCAAAATC
Organism: Philornis downsi; assembly: GCA_019455685.1. Taxonomy (NCBI): domain Eukaryota; kingdom Metazoa; phylum Arthropoda; class Insecta; order Diptera; family Muscidae; genus Philornis; species Philornis downsi. Next base: position 627,547 of record JAHXMU010000751.1, read on the forward strand.
GAAAAGATCGGTCCAAAGTGGTTCAGACCCCTCGATTATTATATTGGCGGGTTTCTTCGATTACCGCGAAATTGTGCATTATGAGCTTTTTCCGCCGGATCAAACTGTCAACGAATATTATTTGCGTGTTATAGGTCATTTACGTGAAGCTATTCGCAAAAAGAGGATGGAGTTATTCTGCGCCAACTCTCATTCTACTAACTAGTAGACTCACCAACTCTCATCAACTAGTATCGCTCCGCAACCACAGCTTTTTATTAAATATACAGTTTCTTATTACCAATACTGCGGTTATGCACAATTTAGTAAAAGATGTGAATCCAGAAGTTCATGGGTTAAATTGGGTATTTTATATGGGAGGCTGCAGAAACTGTGAAGGTGCCCGATCAATTTTTCACATATTACCAAGCAATGCAATTCAATGCTATTGATAAAAATATAAGTTACTGCAGTCTACGCGTTTTTACAGAGGAACAATTAAATTTCGTAAAATCCGCCATTTTGTATAAGAGGTATGTGCATGGCGACGGCACTGCAATCCATTTTCATTCTCAAAAACAAGCACATTAAACGCATCATGTGTGCCGAATTTGGCTGAATTCGATAAAACCGCTTAAAAGATATGAAGCTAATTATATATAGGATAAATCGGTCTTTTCGGAAATTTCGCCAGACATTATAAAGCAATGCCATGCATAAAAAGTAATGTACATATCTGCACTCCATGGAGGGTGCCAGAAGGAGCGTGCTAATGCGATCCGTTTTCATTCTTAGAAACTACCTGTACTAGGGTACAGGTAACTTGTATTAAATTTGACTGAATTTCGTGCAAAACGCGTTTAATCGAAAGATATTTGGTACTTTCTTTGTATTAAATTGTTGCCGTAAGTGCAGATGTTGGCGCGAGTGTTTTGCATCCGTGGGAAAATACTTTGAAGGCGAAGAAGTATATATGAGTGAACAAGTAAAGATTAAAAAAGAGATTAAATAAAAGTTCCTTTAACTTTTGGAGACTCAAGCAATTTCGGTTAGCAAAGATAACTCAGGCGACAATTTTGTTAGGGAATTTTGAAGACCAAGAGAGTAGCCTTTATTTGGCCAACTATAATTGAATATTAATTTTGAATCCGTTTAAGTTTGGAATGGGTTATCTTTACATTACATTACAGCGGAATTGTGCAGCTAAGGAGTGTTTTCCCTTCAAGGTTTATGTGATTATAACATTGCGCATAAGTGATCGAAAAGTATATAAATGCTTTGTCTGCTTTAAGAAACATAAACTACATTATTTTTATGATTACTTATATTATTATATTATTTTGTTTGATATAATTTGTTGTTTTTTTATTTTGTACTTACAAAAATATATATATTTAAGCGAAATTGTTCATTTAATCAAACGATAACTTCTAAATAGGTTACCTTTTGGCAAATGGGGTTTTTATTCAGCAGAAATTGTTCGAATCCCGGAAAATTTTAATATTCCATATTTGATAATATTTTCTATTCTTCATTCACAGAATACAAAAATTTTGCTAATTTTGCTCTATCTCCGATTTCAGTTGACGGCAAATATAGTGAAGGTGATTATAATAGCTAGAGTATTTAAAACTGAAAACCGGCAATAATCGTTTTTTTTTCGCTTCACTTAGCCGGTTCTTTGAAAAATTGGAAAATGTGTCAAGAATGGCATATTTAAACCTTTAAGAATAATAGAAAATGGATCAGAAAAAATTATTAGAGTTTTTTCGTCAGTTGGGGATGTACGCTCTGTATATTTAACATTGGAACGTTGTTATTGCTAAATATATAATCCACATGTTATTATACAGGGTGGGCCATATGAGTGTTGGCGATTTAATTCTTAAATTTCTCGGTAACGCGCGGCGCGGGGTGGCGGGGGGATATGTTGTTCGCTGCGCCGCTTCCTGGAAATTTAGTCGCCATGGAGCCGTACACGGGAGTGCAGCGTGCATTTTGTGTCCGAGCGTATTACGAAAACAATAAATCAGTGATTACTGCACGACGTTTGTATCGGCATGAACACGGTTTACACGATTTAAGTGAAGTTCCAAGCGCCAATGTGATACGAAAATGGATCAGAATGTTCGAAACAACCGGCTCAACAGTACCAATTACGGTTCGTGGTCGCCCAGTTTCTGCAAGATCAGCCGACATTGTGGAGCGTGTTCATGTTTTAGTTCAGCGAAATCCGCAACTGTCAACACGTAAGAGAAGTCAGTCTTTGGATGTCAAAAGAACAACTTTACGACGAATTTTGAAACGTGATTTGCATTTGAAGGCTTATAAGATTCAGATAGTCCAAGAATTAAAACCCGATGATGCCAATAACCGACTTAACTTTGTCAAGTTTTCCTAGAAAACTCATTTCGAAAAGGGGGGATATTGAATGGCCCCCACGTAGCCCCGATCTCTCTCCATGCGATTATTTTCTATGGGGCTACCTCAAATCGGTAGTCTACGAGAATAATCCGACCAATTTAGAGCAGTTGAAGAGGAACATTATTCAGGATAGTAACAAAATACCGAGAACAACTTTTCAAGGAGTTTTCCAAAATTTGCGACTTCGGTTCCAAGAGTGTCAAGCAGCCGAGGGAAGCTATTTGGACAACATTATTTTTAAGTCTTAAAAATTCCCATGCTTCTACTTTTTAAAAATACAAATATATTTTTTTTATGTTTCGTAGTTTTTTTTTTTTAATTGAATATTTAAACCGCCAATACCCTTATGGCCCACCCTGTATTTATACAATATCTCGAAAAGCGGAGCCGAATCAAAAATCAGTAAATAGACTTATAATAAGAACAAATATATATGTAATAAAAAAAAATAGAAAATCAGCTCTAATATAAGCGAAAAGTCAGATTTAGCAATTCATGGAAAAAGTTCATATTTTTTAGGCCATCACGTTTGAAATGTTTGTCAGATGCCGTTTCCTTTTCACAGGAAATGTAAATTTGTTCAAAAAATGTTCACCCAAAGTAAATAGGATATCGGGAAAATGTTCTTAATTGGAGAAGCGACTCAATTATGGGATAAATTTATATTTGGATATATTTGAAACCACTTCGAGAAAGTCGCCCTGCGAGAACGTTTATTTCCAAAACCACCCCAAATATATTTGACAACACAATTTCAATAACTAAAATTTCTCACGTGAGACCCCATATAACATATATACATATACCTATACCTGCACATATATAAAATCCTTGTCGCTTTAAGTATGTCCATCCATCTGCCCGTTCGCGAGCCTGTTAAATGAACAATAAAGGCCGGACAGCTTGAACTAGGGGGTTGAAACTGTCCGCCAAAGTATTTTATAGCTGTGGGCAAGTTAAATCAGGAAATTTGCAAGCTAGACCCTTAAAAAAAAATTGGGAAAGAATTTTTTTACCAATTTCACAAATTACATATTTGGCTAAAATCAGTTTAGGATGATATTTTAAAGACATTAGAAAGAGCCATTGGAGAATTCCTTTATTGAAAATTCCTTTAAAATATAAAGGCTCCACTCCAGCTTTAAACAGAGCCGCAAAGATGGGTCCAAAGTACGGTATCTCGGGTTTGATTAAAATTTATTTTGCTGGCGAAAGCACTTTCTGATGCGATTACATCTACATATATTTTTACGTCATCGGTTAGCCCTTAAAATCTAAAAAAAAAAACATAATTACAAACGTCAGTTATCTCCCACAGCTTGTGAGTTACGCGATTTAGAATACATTTTTTAAGATTGTTTCCTTTGATTTCAGACTTTTGCTAATTGTAAAGCAAATATAAATTTGTATTATTTCGGAAAACATGTTTTCAAAAGACAACACAAATTCATGTGAACTGTAAAAGAAATCACAGCCTCACATCAAAATTTGCGGAAAAACGTTTTTCTGCAACAATTTTTTGAAAAAGTATCATCACTCTATTTTTGTTATTACAAAAGATAGCAAAATTTAGAATACATTAAAGCTTAAACTGTTTAGACATTACTGTAGCGACTACAGCTTGTCCCAAATGTGTGATGTTTTTGAACAAAAGATCAACTTTAATCCAAGAAATCTTTAAATGCACAATATCATTTCAAATTGTTTAAATGCAAATCTATAATCTATATTGTTTAAAATAATAGATTATTATACGTTCAGTGAGACTTGAGACTGATTTTTTATGACATATTGGAAACATCCATGTCGACGCTGTGTTTGTTAAAGCAATGATAACTTTGCCATCAATCATTATTAGTTATTAGTTTTATTATTAGTTATTATTACATTATTAGTTTTTTTCCGATATTTATTAGGACCAAGCCAAAAGAGACATTTACTTGATCATTTTCAATTTGTATCGTAATTTGTTCAAAAAATGTTATTTCAGTTGCAGAAGGCTTTCGATCCCAGTGGCGTATTTACCAAAATGTCTTTGCATGTATTTGCACTATTACTTGATGTTGATGATCCCGGATCTGAAGAAGAAGCTGAGACCTTAAGGGCATAAATGATCCCATGAATATGCTTTTATATTCTAATAAAGCTTGTCTGCCACTAGCCTGTTTATACTTATTCAGCAGAGTAAATAATCCAGCACAACCACACTTGCGCACAAGTAGAAGTTAGTTGTTACTTAATTTCTTCAATTTTAATTCTTTTTTTTAATTTAATTAATTGTTAAATTTTGCAGTTGCTGCTGTTCCGTTGATATCAGTTGGGTTTGATACCATGTTCCACTTTTGTAAGGCAAAATATTTATTGTCACCTATTTCTAGTCCCAGCAATAGAGTCATCGCTTCTTCCTTCATAAAATCTGATGAATTGGGTGTTGGAACTCTTCTAATTATAGGCCTTAACCGTTTAAGTGAGGCAGTGGGAAGAATGCCGTATTTTTTTCTCTTAAATTTTTGCATTAGAGTAAACTACTACGGTAAACTACTCGATTGATTTCTTCGACTAGAATAATGTGTATGTAAACATTGGTATTCATAATTAATTTACTTTATAGGTATATTTCTTTCGTAAAGCTATCAAATTTTACAGCTTCCGATGCGTTAACTTGAATTTAATGACTCTGATCTATATTTTCTATCAAATTCTTAACTTTTTCCACTCGAACAATACGTATGTAGTATGTAATATGTAAATATGTAATTGATTTCTAAAAAAAAGAGAAAAGTTCTTCGTCTTCAACGGTACCCTACATTTTGTATAAAAATCCATATACATACATACATATACATACATATATATATATATATATATATATATATATATATATATATATAAACTTAATATAATAATAATAATAATATTAATATAATTAATAATAATATATATATAACTTAATATAATAAAATTTGCACATAAATTCTCTTTGCGTTGTCGAGGGAAAAAATTATTGGTAGGACTAAACCTCCAAACTGGTGACCTCGACGTGATTTTCGTTCACGCTATTCTTTGGCCTGGCTTGGTTCACAACCATGGACTTTTGGTTCACGGCCTCCGGCATCACGGGACAAACAAAAGACCGCAACCGTCTTAGCAGCTTTAAGCCCCAATATAATTTCACAACTGGCCGATGTCATCGCTTCTATGCCGGACCCCGAGCGTCCGTACCGTACCGTACTTTCATCAAAGCAAAAATTGTAGAGCATTTCGCAGACAGCGAGCAGCGCCGTCTGAACCGTCTTTTGTCGGAGCTGCCGCTGGGTGACAAAAAACCGTCGGAGCTCTATTTTGAGATGAAGCGCGTGGCCGGCAACACACTGGGTGATGCGGCCCTGAAAGGGCTATGGACAAAACGCTTGCCCGAGTTCGCACAACCCGTCGTCGCAGCTTCGTCTGGCACACCGGCGGAATTTACGAAAGTGGCGGACTCAATAGTGGACGTTATGACCCCAAGCCAGATTCAGAGCGTAGAAGCGCTCCCATCGACCGAGTTAAAAGAGCTACGCGCAGCTGTCATCGAGCTTGGACGAAAATTCGAAAATTTCTCGACGTGCTCCCGTTCCCGTTCTCGCTCACGTAAAACACCAGCACAGCGTAGCCGAACACAGAATCGACCTGATTATTCCAGCAATGAAACCGGCGACGAGTGCTGGTATCACAAAAAGTATGGTCGCAACGCACGGAAATGTCGGACCCCCTGTAAGCATAGACAACGGCAGGTCAACGCGCTGTCTACAGGCGAACTAGCACCACCATCCAAGTGACTCGATAGGCCGGTGGAGGAGGCAGGCGAAAGCTTCCCCACCAAGTGTCAAATATTTCGCCTTCAGGTGAGAGACGAACTTACAAAAGTAAATTTTCTTGTCGACAGTGGCGCCGACGTGTCCGTCTTGCCGCTCACCGCAAGATCATATGATGTCCGTCCGTCCGCAATAATGTTGTTCGCCGCAAATGGCTCTCCTATTAAAGTTATTGGAGAGAAGCGAATTCGATTGAGCCTTGGACTGCGCCGTGATTTCCATTGGTCCTTTGTCATCGCAGACGTGACGTCGCCAATCATCGGCTCGGACTTTATCAAACATTATGATTTGCTGATAGACCTCAAGCGAAATCGTCTAGTCGACAGCGTCACCGGACTTATTGCACAACTCACAGTTGCGACTTTTTCTCAAACCGAGCCCTTTTCCGACATTTTGCGGAATTTTCCTGATGTCACAAAGCTCTCGCCATATGGTTCTGCGACCAAATCTTCCATCTCACACAGAATCGAAACGACTGGACAACCCGTTTATTGTCGACCACGGCGTCTGTCATCGGAAAAGCTCACAGCAGCCAAAAAGGAGTTTGATTTCTTGATTGAAGCTGGCGTGTGTCAGCCGTCGAAAAGCAACTGGTCCAGCCCGTTGCACCTAGTACGAAAAGGTGACGGGACTTGGAGGCCATGCGGCGACTATCGCGCCCTGAACTCCCAAACCGTGCCGGATCGTTACCCCTTGCCTTTTCTTACGGATTTCGCAACTAACCTACGAGGTAAAACGGTTTTTTCGAAAATCGACCTACAGAAAGCCTTTCACCGGGTTCCAATTCATCCGGACGACGTGCCCAAGACCGCCATCAGCACCCCATTCGGCCTGTATGAGTTTAAATTTATGACGTTTGGCCTTTGTAATGCAGCGCAAACGTTTCAGCGGCTGATAAACGAGGTGTTTAGAGGCTTAGATTTTGTCTTCCCGTATATTGACGACATTTGTGTCGCATCGTCTACAATCGAACAACACCGCCGTGACCTGGCTGAAGTTTTTCGCCGCCTTTGTGATAACCATCTGGCAATAAATCTAAGTAAATGTGAGTTTGGTAAAAGTGAGATTAAATTTTTGGGCCATCTCGTTGATACTAACGGCATTCGCCCGTTGCCAGAAAAAGTTGCAGCAATCCGAGATTTTCCAAAACCGCAAGTGGCACAGTGTGGTACAGAAAGTTCCCTGCCACACGCAATAGCATACCAGATGCAACTACAACAGCTGACGCCCATAGACAGAGGCTGCTTTTGATCGCTGCAAATAGAAACTAGCAAACGCGTCGCTTCTGGCGCACCCGGCTGCCGATGCCGAGATTGCCATCTACGTGGATGCGTCTGACACAGCTGTGGGCGCAGCCCTACATCAGAAATTGGCACCGACCTACAACCGTTGGCATTCTACTCAAAAAAGTTTACAGATGCTCAACGTAAGTACTCTACATACGATCGCGAACTGGCGGCGATGTACCAAGCTGTAAGTCATTTTCGCTACATGCTGGAGGGACGAAGCTGTTTTATAGTGACCGACCATCGGCCGCTGATTTTCGCGTTCCAGCAGAAACTGGAAAAGGCTTCCCCGCGTAGGCTACGCCAGCTTGATTTCATCAGCCAATTTACGACGGACATTCGCCATACGCCAGGCGCGGAAAACACAGCAGCAGACGCACTGTCTCGCATCGCTTCAATAGAGCATGCTGTTGATTACTCTAACATCGCAGTGGCCCAACAACATGACGAGGAGCTACAGCAACTACTGAACAAAACAGGTACGCAAATTTCTCTTATTCTAAAATCTTTTCCAGTCCCAGGTTGCAACCACCAGTTAATGTGCGACACAACGACAACTCGTATCCGCCCTTATATACCGAAGGACTGTCGACATCAAGTTATAACTACAATTCACAACTTGTCACACCCAGGCGTGCGGGCAACGACTAAGCTGCTCACGATAGATTTTGCTGGCCTGGGATTAGAAAAGAGTGTGCGATTTTCGTGCGTAACTGCTTACAATGTCAACGTGCAAAAGTTATTCGATTCACACGATCAACTCCGGAGAAGTACGAGCCGCCAAAACAACGCTTCGCACACATCAACATAGACATCGTTGGTCCGTTCCCACCGAGTGAAGGACAACGATACTGCCTCACGATAATTGACCGATCCACACGCTGGCCTGAAGCAGTTCCGATTCCCGATACGACTGCCAAAACCATTGTAAAAGCCCTGTTGGCGCAGTGGATTTCCCGATTTGGCGTTCCAGCCCGAATACCATCTGATCGAGGCCGTCAATTCGAATTCTCGATTTTCGCGGAACTAGTAAAGGCAATCGGGGCAACTCACCTTTGTACTACGCCATATCACCTACAATCGAACGGAATTATTGAAAGGTGGCATCGTACGTTCAAATCAGCAATTTTATGCCACGATCCAGCAAGATGGGTAAACCACTTGCCGACAGTGCTGCTTGGATTACGAGTCGCGTTTAAACCTGACATAAATGCCTCGCCAGCAGAGTTGGTGTACGGTTCAACACTAGCTGTTCCAGGAGAGTTCTTTCATCAACCAAAAATCTCGCCTTCAGACAGCGACTTCGTTTCTGAGTTTAGAGCCGCGATGCAAAAACTCCAGCCAACCGACACGGCACACCACTCAACTCAGCAGCCGTTCATGTCAAAGCACCTACGACGTTCAACGTACGTTTTTATTCGAAACGACGCAATCCGGCCTTCCCTGACTCATCCGTACAATGGACCATACGCGGTGGTAAAACGTTTTGACAAGTTTTACACTGTTTTGATTCGCGGGCGACAGAAAAACATAAACATCGACCGGCTTAAACCCGCCTTCGTGACACTTGGCGATTCGTCGGTTCCTGAGACACCTTCTGTTTTCCCATCGAGCGAGCCACCGGACATTTCGTCAAATTTTACCCGCAGTTCTAATAATCTTGACATTGATCCCACCTCGAGTGCAACGCCTACCGCTACCAGCCGAACCGTCAGTTTTTCGACCAAGGGCAGGTTGGTAAAAATTCCTCAACGGTTCAGGCGAACCTGCTCTAGCGCGGGGAGTATTGTGGCAACACCGCCATACACCCGTACCAAATATCGATCGCTGGCGGCCTGATAATGAGTACCCGTTTTCCCTAACGCATCGTTAGCGGAGATATACGAACCTCGTTTTCTTTTTCTGCCAGACGTCGGATCAACCGGTTTGTTTTGTCTCAAAAGATCACAGCGATCAGTATTAAAAATAATAAATAGACTTAATATAATAAAATTTGCACATAAATTCTCTTTGCGTTGTCGAGGGAAAAAACTATTGGTAGGACTAAACCTCCAAATATATATATATATGTATATATCTACATATAATTACCAGTAGAATAAGACATTTTACGAAAGCGGCTCTTTCAGAATACATAAACATATGTGTAAGGGGAAAACCCAAGGGTAAGTAATATGTAATTTCTAAAAAATAAAATTAAATATTATAGAATATTTAGTTATGTACCGAGTGCAATGAAATGTTGACTATAAGATGCTCTAATCGTAAGTGAAATAAAACAACAAAACGTTTTTGAATATTCTTGAAAAGATTCTTATAATTCGCAAATAAAAACCGAAAATGGCCAAATTGTTTTGTGTCTTGGTTGCTTATGGATAACTGGTAGCCAAACTCGGTACATTTATTTTAAACAAATGCAATTATACGAGGACGGTCCCAAAACTAGCCGACCTAACAAAGAAAGCATAAAAAATTTGAGAAAAAATTCTTTATTTTTCTACATAATCCCCGATATTAAATAGTATAATAATAACTGTCAAACTCCTTAAAATGGCCATCAGCCGCAGACTCCACATTTTCATTGTTGGCAGTTCTTTTACCACCGAGCCATTTTTTCAAGTTTGGAGCTAAATCTGGCGAATAAGGTACGTGATAGAGCAATTCGAATTTTAGTTCATTGATTCTGGATATTGCAATAGCGGACGTGTGAACTGGAGCATTGTCTTGATGAAACAACATCCAAATGCTGCAATAAATTAGCATAATATTCGCGTTGATGGTTTTCCTTTCTGAAGATAATCAAAAAAAAAAAAAAAAAAATTATAACAAATCCCATGCGCATCGCATAAGACGGACGCCATGACTTTGCCTGAAGATGGAACTGTCTTCGCCTTCTTTTGACACGATTTTCCCATTGCGAAATTTTTGTAAAACAAAAATAGCCATGCAGCTCTGGCAGTTAATAGGTTTTTGAAGAAAATGTCTCTAATCCACTAGAAATAGTAATTTAAGTTATTAGAATATACCCTTTAAAATACGTATGATATGATAATATGATGAAGGTTATTTGTTTTTGTTGTTGTTTTTTGAGAGCGATGGGAAATACCTTTTTAGACTTTTGTCATCGATGGATTAAAAATGATTTACGTTTAGGTTCAACTTATAAATAACGGGTATAAATTAAGGAACGCGTATTACATATAATTACATGCAAATTACATTTACAATTAGAAGAAAAACATCACTTTACTTTGACTTTGGTTCGCTTTAGTTAGCACTAGTATTATAAGAAATAGTATATAGTGTTGGCCACCAATATCGCACAGTTTTTGATGTGTGTTATTATTGTTTAGTAATGAAAATATTGATCCCAAGGGATAATTACATGCAGACCATTAATAATATTATTTCTAGAAAAATTGGTGTCATTTGAATACATAATAATATAATCACCGATAATATGCCAACCAGAAACAAAACATCATATAAATCGCACTTCTCCGTATGTAGAGAAAACACGTCGTCCATGTTTGATTTTTTTTCCACCTAAATGTATGCAGGCTACTCAGATAAGCGATCACTCTCGAATCTCTTTGTTTATACAGATGATATTACTAATATGTTAGTAGGTTCCTTCCGTTTTTTTTTTTCTTCGAACTTAAACTCTGAAAAAGCTAGTAGAAAAGTTCAGTTTGGTACGAAAGTCCCTAAGACAATGTCGGCAGTGGACTTAGTTAGAACGATACAGGCACTGGTGTCCACCTTCGGGGGTGAACAATCCCCGACCCTCCAAACGGACGTTTACAAATTTGTAGACGGCTGTAAGTTGGCTGCCAAGCGATAGGATGGCCGATTTCATCGACATCCTGAAACAACGATTGTACGGAGACGCCTACCAACTGGCGAGACTCCGAACGTTTGTATCAGTGGAGGAATTATTATCACTGAAAAAGGTAACGTACATAAAGACACGATCGTTGGATTCCGTCCTTAGGGAAATTTACGAAGCGAATCAGCGAGCTGACGAAGACATTCGTTAGTTTGCCAGACGACTTCAGACTCTGTCTTGCACGGTAAAAATGATTCTGGCGGAATCATACAAAGGTAGGGCAGATGATATAGTAGTGACGGAATTAGAGAAGAAACTGAAGACATCCTCTACGTCGGGCCTTCGGAACCCGATGGTGAGGGGTAGGTTGTTGGCAAGCACAACCACCAAGCTAGACAATTTGCTGGAAGAGCATTAACAGCACAGGCAACACTGTGGAGAGGGGATGAGCCACCAACCAATAGAATCAGGTTTTATGAGGCTCATAAGGGTGACGATAGAGGAACAAGAGTAGTGGACTCTATATCAGGATTGGTGGGAACGGTAGAGCGTCTACTGAGGAAGGTAGAGGGTGAACAAACACATCCTCGGGTTATAGAACATCGGCAAGACGATAGGAAAATCGGCCACCGTGTTCTTTCTACTATAAACCGGGGCATACTAGGGACGTATGCTGGATAAGGAAGAATACTCCTTATTGCGAAAAATGCCAAACATACGGCCATGAGCCCAATGGAAATTGCGCTGTAGGGGAGCGCGGTGGTAGAAATCACGCGATGGGAAATCACTGCTAAGTGGTTAAGTGTTTCCACTGTGGTAAGCCAGGCCACATAAGGTCTGAATGCTGGCAATGGCAGAAAACGAATAGTTCGGGAAATGGGATAAACCCTCGACGAAACCAGGGAGAGAACTAGGAGCTGTCGAGGGTATAGAGGAAACAGGAGCGACTACGGGTCGTTTGCCCGGCGATTGTATAGATTTAACAGGAGAGACTACGAGTCGTTTGCCTGGGGTGCAGGAATTGGGCACCAGAGATGATGAAAAGTTGACTAGAACGACTACAAGTCGTTTGCCTGGGGTGCGGGAATTGAGCACCAGAGATTGTGTAGGGTTAGCAGGAACGACCACGAGTCGTTTGCCTGGGGTGCAAGAAGTAAGAACCAGGGAATGTGCAGAGCAAACGATGTCGGCGTCGAATCGGACGCCCGAAGTAAACAGAGTAGGTGCCGGGGAAGTTCTATACAACTATGACTCACATGTTTCGGACTCCGCTTTTATTAGGCTACCATGCAGGAAAGCCAAAACGGGGAGTATCCTCTTGCTAGTCGATAGTGGAGCGGACACCAGCTTGGTGAAGCGCAGTTGTCTATCAGGTGATGTCCAGATTGATAATTCACTTAAAAAAGATCTACGGGGAACGTTCGGGGGAACTTCTCGAGCGGAGCAGTGAACATCAGTCACGAAGACACGGAGTACCTGGTATTTACAATGCACTGTATGGAGCAAAAAGATAATATACCGGCAGATGGGGTTTTAGGAAGAGATACTTTGTGGGATAGAACAATTGTCGATTCCAGAGACTTGACTCTGAGGTTGTTTTCGGAGGAGGGAAACAGGAGTCTCCCCTTGATTTCATTGCGGGAAGGGTTACGGCAGGAAACATTCTGTGTAGAAGAACAAACACGGGTAGTAAGGGCCGTAACCGTGACCCGGATAAGATTGGGGGTGAAAAACTCCGCGGTGGTAATAAATAAACAAGAAAATAACGAACGTGTGTCAAAACTGAAGTAATTAATGTAGGTCAATGTTTATTGTGAATTTTTCCCTATGCGGAATGTGTTACGGGAGCATTGGCACATTAATAACCAAGGAAATGACGAACGTGTGCCAATGGGTTTTGGACTAACGTTGCATTTTTTCCCAATGCGGAAATATGTGGTTGTTTTTGCTGACTCCTATTTCTGAGCAGTATTTGGTTTGGTTCTCAGTCGCTGGCGGCAGAACAAATGATAATAATAATGATATAAATAAAGATGACACCCCAGATGGTGGTGTCGGTGAGTAAATGAACACTCATTGAAGCGGGTTATTGCTTGACCTTAAGGTATATTGCCTTTTGGTTTTTCTTTTTAGATTCACTATCATAAGTGCTCTTGAGCATTGGTTTAAGTGCGCGAGCTCGCGCCTCTATGAAAATAAGACAGCGTGTATTACCTCAGAGGTGATACCCTTCCACTCACATTAGGTACACACAACACTACACGGAAATCGTAGAGTCCAGAATACACAACATTTGGCGCAGCCGGTAGGATCCGGACCTACCGGTCTGTGATTTGTGTGTAATAAAGAATACACAATAAGGAGGATTGCACCTATCGTGCAGCCTCTGGAGATCATTAAATAGATGAATCATATGGAGGATCATGTGAAATCCAATGACAACGGAATCTCCAACATCACGATCGTCAACAAAAATCATTTTCTAGTTTCAGCACGGAGGGGTACTTACATAATTATTTTGTTTGTAATATTCTTGGGTGGCAGCTGCAGTAAACGAACAAACCCATGACTGAGCTCAGGCCGGAGCTGAACAACAAAAGTATCACGAGCAACTGCCAATGCCGATCAAATTAACTATCTGGCATCTCTTGTCGACTTGCATTAAGAGGCCAGTTTGAAGATGCGAACGTGCAGGCGAAAAGTACATTACAGTATAGTGAAAGTTAAGTTTTGTGTAAATGTAATGTAGAGCTCGATGGAGTCGCAACATTGAGGAGCCTGAGAATTGAACGTGTGTTGAAGTTTACTGTAAATGATACTTGTCTATGTTTACTTTCGTTTTCTTTTATTCACCAGTCGAGATAGACTTGAAGACTATTTTCTGCCTGGCTTTGATTCTTGTGATCACGTATTATTGAAGTGTCGCCTGTAAAAGTTGATGTAAGAACAAGAAAGTAACTCATAAATATATGGTATAGGGCCAAGTACACTTAAGGAACGCCTGCCAATAAAGGATACTTATCTGCACGATAGTCACCATGCTATCCATCTGTGACTTAAGAAGTGTCGGCATATATACCGGCAGATGTTTCTAATTTTTAACAGCAGCTTCGTCGGTAACTTGCGTGATAATGCCGAGAAACAGCGCCTTATTATACTAGTCAAGCGGCTGACTCTTCCTACGTTGTGGCCTTCTCTGAATGAAAACTGATGATCGAGAATCATATTATACGAGAGGAAAAAAACTTCTCGAATAGTTTGTAAATATTCGGAAATAATCATATTGGTCTGCATGAGGAAGATAAAGTTTTATCCCTGCCTGGCTTCAATATCATAGTGATCATCGAATTTTTCCAATCTGGTGGAGAATACCCTATGGAATAGTATTAAATACTTTCACTAGATATGCTAATGCAATCAATAGGAGCTTTAAGACTATTTTGGTGTAATTAAGTTCATACCTGATACTTTATTCGTCTTAAAGTTTCTAATTATGTCTAGAACCTTGCTTGCAGATACAGCCTAGTCTCCATTTTTCTTTGCCACTACATATAAATATCTTTGCCTCCGTAAATATCGATGGAAAGTAGCTCGTCATGAAACATTACATTACATTATGTTTAAGACGATTTCTTAGAGTGAGTTGTGTAGAATGTATAAATTAAGATAGCTGCTTATCAGTCTACAGTTTATTTTGAATTCTCTTATAAAACTGCAACATTCACCAAACTTAAACCTGCTTATTGCTAGTGTTTAATGTATTTATGTTGGACAACGTACTGTTTGTTGACATTGCAGTTTGGCAATAATCACCGTCGTTGATCGAGCTGTTAGTTCTGTTCGTTCTGTTTTAAATTTATTGAATTGAATTGAATTAATTGGTTGGGACTATTTTAACTCCTCCCCCACTTAAGTTAGAGCCATCCCTTGGTCTTCTGTAGCTATCGATAACCGCCTCATTGTCTTGGCGTTTAATTAGCCGTCTTTGGCGTAACTTGATGACAATAAGATAAGTGAGGATTAAGGTGATTGTTACAAGGCCCTAAATTGCAGGACCTGTTACCGTCTATTCTTTGACCTCATTCATGTGTCGTAGGTTCTCCACGCTCAACCTCTGAAGATACGGGAGACTTAGTATTTCCTGGTGACTATAACAGCAGTGTGTCGTTAATAATCATGACACCGTCGTCGATTATTTGCAATAGGCCCAGATGACTCGGTCTAGTGCTGCAGAGTGCCATAATACCTGCATGGAGTTGTTGAGCGCATGTTGGTTTTGGAGATTGTTTGCAGAATGATGAAGTTAGCGCTGACCTGCAATTTGCAATTGCGATTATGCGACTTCCGCAATTAGCAACATTGTTGTCTTTGCCAAGGTTCAATATCGTTGCATTGTGTTGGACTGGGTACAGGTCAATTGTCTTACATTCTAATAAAAGTTTATTGTATTTAATCGCATAATGCAATGGCTTATATTCTAATAACACTAAAATTTATTTGCAATATTTCTTTCGTTTCTGTTGAATCCAAGAGTACAGCATTTATTATGCCAATTTTTGCGAGGGTAACTGACAGCAATAGTGTTTCAATTTCCGCGATAATTATTCCATTTCTAGCCAGCAGTGTTTCGTACAACTGGCCTGTGTCGATCTGTTCAGCCTTATAGTTTCTAATAAGTTTACTTACGATATCTGTTAATTTATTTATTTGGTTTTGAGTTTTTGTATTTATTGAAATCTGTTTGTTAACGGAGTCAATAAACTCTTGCTGCCGAAATTTTTGTGCTTCAAAGTCGTCGAAGTCTGGTTTTGTTAAGGGCTATTTCCAATATATTAATGCTTCTAGCGTGCCTATGGCGAACCTCTAAAAACCCCAAAAGGGTTTCTATGCGCATAATATCGGTTTCGAGTATTTTGACCATGTATGATGATGGAAAATGATTCGTAAGTTCTTTTGTTTCATCTGCTATTTCGGAGTAAGCTGTCAGGTTCGTTGTATGTCTGAAGAAATAGAAGTCCTGCCAAATTACGACATTGCCGTCCTCAATTGGCATGTAATCCGAGCCGGTAAAATCAATCAATTTCGTGGTCATTGGTGGAAAAAGAGTTATCATCTAAATTCTAAAAGAAAAGCCCAAGCGGAAAACAAGGAGAGTATGACAAAAAGAGAGAGAGATTGAGGTATGGCGAGGGAAAAGGATTTGTAAGTTAAATTGAGAAAATTAACGTAAGTTGTCCTTGTGGACCACCCTCCCCTTTATAAGAACCGTGGTTCCTAGGTCCGCTTTAACTATCTCTACCGTATATAGTGGGGTGAGTTTATTTCCCAATCTCTTATTATTCTTAAAAAATACAGACTCACTAACGTCAAAGGTTTTATTTTGCCTAGAGACATTGTTTCTCTGTAATAGAGCCTGTTGGGTTCTCATCAATCTGTCTCTTATTTGTTCCCTCATTTCTGGTGAAGAGGAGTGAAAAATGTCCGAAGGTCTTTTATCAGTAATTGAGTAAATTGTTCGATTATATTTTACCGTTGCTAGTAAGATAAGGTCAACAGTGCTGTCAATATTCTTCGCTAATTTAAGACACCCTGCGATCTCAGATAATGTACTGTGAAAACGCTCAACTTGCCTATTTTAAGTGCTGTGAAGAGGTGGAGCGTTTCCAATTTTAACTCCAAACTGGTCCCGTAATAATGATGTCTCGGATTTTAGAGAATTTTCGTTGTCATAAAAATGTTTTTCGTGTGTGGAAAAGGTTCATCAATTGTATTATCGTCCTTTCAGGTCTACTATTCTGCGAGGCGGAATTTGCTGGACTACTGCAAATTTTGAGAATTTATTAATGTATGTACAAAAATGTTTCCTGTCTGCTTAAAATTTTAGGTATGTTCCAAAAAAGTAGTGGAATTAAAGTAAAATACGATTTGAAAAGTTGACATTTTGTTTTGAACAGAAATTGTAAACAGCTGATATTGACTTGAAAATAAAATTTAGTTATTAAAACTACTATTTGTGATTTTTTGTGCATAAAATTAAAGGATAAATAAATAATAAGGACAAATAAATAAATAAAGGATAAATAAATAATGAATGCGGTGTTAGTGTCCACTATATACCAAACCAATGAATACGCAAGAGCAAAATTACGAAGGCGAATTTTGCGGGATCACTCAAATCCTCTGGATGTGGGTGACGCTACGTAGGTAAACACGTGTATGTACTTAAGTACATTCAATATACTTTTAATAAAAACTATTAGGTTTTTACAAAATTATCGCATCAACAAAGATGCATTTCGTAACATTTTACATTGCATAAAATTGAGACTGCCCAAGTCATCCATTCCGGCAGAACTACAGCTTGCTGCCACGTTAAGATTTTTAGCAGAAGGGGGATTTCAACGAGAGGTTGGAAATGACACTAATGTAGCCTTAGCACGGAGCACCACCTGCAAAATTTTAAATCGAGTGCTTATTGTTCTACAAAAATATATTTGTCCTAGTGGATTAAATTGAAAATGACAGTTGATGAACAAAATTTGTCTAAGCGCCGCTTCATGCAAAAATTTGGTATTCCCGATGTGGTAGGATGCATTGATGGAACTCACGTGGAAATTACTAAGCCGCAAAAAGATGGAAACTTAACATAAAACGTAGCATTATTGCATCCTGCGTAGTATTCTTGTGTTATCCCTTCAAACAAGGAAAATTTTTATTCAACCAAAGGAATCTGACCACTTTTATTTATTATACTTACATGTTTATTTGCAAAAATTTTTATTTCACAATAAAATTTCGAAGTATTTTTAAACCACTTCTTTTTGCCTAAAAGTAGTTTCTAGAACAAGGCAATTCACTACGAATTGATGTTCGAAAACAAACAGAAATGAAAAGTAAAAAGTAAAATTCAGAACACCCAAGTGTCAAATTGAAGTGATTACAAACTACTCTTACTTAAAAGTAGAATCTGGAACATACCTGTATGTCAACATTAAGCACCTCCCTCGACTTGACTCCATATCCTGGGCTAATGCCAAGGCTGATGGCAGATCAGGTGGACGTACCGAAAAAAGTACATTGCTCAGGTCTTTTTTGGCGTCGGAAATAAAGACGGGTAACGCATCCATTCTGTATTTTTCATTCATTGATGCTGAAATTGTACTGTCGTATGTCATAGCGCTTTTGTCTGTAAGTAGGGTCAACTTTTTTCCTACCCCGTAGAAGTGTCATGTTACGCAATGACGTCCCGAAATAATTTCTATTTCCTCATATGTCTCGACTGCAGGTGTCGCGACCGTAAAACTGTCGAACTTATGTCTTATTTCTTCAATTTGTTTCTCGAATGCTTCTCTCTTAATATTTAAAGCGGATGTGATAGCAGTGTTTATGAGCACACGTAAGTGTTCTGCAGTCGCTGTCATTGTTGTGTTTTCTTCTGTCCTTCTGTCCACTGGAATCCTATTGAAACACTCAATTATATATTAAATTTCATGATTCAAATCCAATTTAAACCCCGCTTCAGTAACTATGCGAATTTCAAGACACCACCGCAAAATGCAATCGACTTAGTGCAGCAATTAGACGTCCGGAGAAGGATGGAGCGAATACTCAAAGTTATTCGAAAAGACTCCGACTTGAACCCTGCGGAGGTGGCATCAATCGAACGAATTTGTGCCGCCTATCACGACGTTTTTTGGTTGGAAGGGGACAAGTTGCCCTAGACATAATATCCCCTAGCGTTTCGCCCTGGAATTCGCCATTGCTGTTGGTACCAAAGAAAGCATCGACGGGCGGGAAGAAGAGCTGGAGGCTTGTAGTAGATTTCCGCAAAGTTAACGAAGTCACCATAAAGCAAGTTTTCCCGATCCAAGGATCGATGAAATTTCGGATCAGCTAGGGAATAGTAGACATTTCTTCACCCTAGACTTAGCTAGAGGGTACCACCGAGTGAAAGTGGAGAAAGGAGAGCGGGAAAAAACGGCATTCGGTACGGCTTTAGGACATTTCGAGTTTAACAGAATGCCTTTTGGCCTAACTGGAGCTCCCGCCACTTTCCAAAGATTAATGAACTGTGGTCTCACAGGTCTACAAGGAATTGAGTGTTTTGTTTACTTGGATGACATTGTGGTGTACGGTGGAAATCTGGAGGAACATGATAGGAGATTATGCAAGGTTCTCCAGCTGCTAAGGGAAAACAATTTGAAGATGCGACCAGAACCTGATGAGATGTAGGTTGCCTAAAGGAAGAAGATTGATTTTTGAGAAGGCCTTATTTGATAAGTATTCTCCCCCCTAGTCGCCGTTTGGGCGATGACAATCTTGTCGCGCACCCCGCGACTTAAAAAACAGGCCCCTACACTCACATACTCACACACAAACATACACAACACCACTGCTTTGACTTTCCTTTCCCTTGCATCAGGCGTGAAATGGTGGACCCACGTCTCATCCACGATTACAAATCGATGTAAAAATTTGGGTTTATTGCAGTGAAACATCCCCGAACGCTCTACTGAAACATGTTCACGATGCTTCAAATCTTCGGCCAATATACGATGGCTGATAGGCATCATTTCAGCTGGTGGATCACTACAGTGTTTGTTTTACCAGCTCGTACGGTCTCGTTTAAACTCTGCTATCCAATAAAGTTCAGCTTGACTTTAATATTGGTTGGACTGAGACCTTTTAAATGGAAATATTGAATTACATAACGGTGACCAACTTTTCCCATGTTTACAAATTCATTGAGATCGTTTAATTTTGATGGTTCTAATAAAAATTCTAAACAAAGTGGTGCCTTGAAACATGAAATATATGTTTTATAAGATTGTCACTTTTCACCAAAATACTTTTTTTCCAAACTGCTGGCACCATCTATACGTCACGTCGGTCCTCGTAATATTAAGCTAAGATCTTGTAGTATTTACAACACTGAGACGTAGACTTGAACAAATATTTGCACTTCCATCTTTCACTTAGCATTTACGAATATATGGTTAAGTGTCTAAAGGGTAGTTGATGGAAGTCACCACCAAGCTGTTATTTAAAGAAAGTTTTTCTTCCAACAACTACAACAAAGGCAAAGGAGAATCCTTTCCAACATAGTTTTCAACAAGATGGCATAACTTGCCACATGGTCAGACCTGTTACGACAGAACAGGCCTAAATAAGTTGATTGCAGGAAACTCCACATTCCGTTGGCCCTTAAGATCTCATTATGATACTGCACCTGATTTTTTCTTGTGGGATTACTGGAATTACAAAACAAACCCATCAAATTCTGACGACTCAAGCAATGCATTCAAACGATAACTGAAGTAATTCCGACTGCAACCCTGCAGGCGGAGATAACGATGTTGACGGGCGAAGAAGTAATTTAAATTCAATTATTTTCGTTTAATTTTGTTTTTGAAATAAATAAAGAAAACGTAATTTATATGAATTAATATGAAGATATTTGAGTTTCTTAATGTAGCAACATCTACAAGCCAATCTGTGATATCGCATTGTAGTAGGGCGGCCACCGTATCACTAACATTAAATTATTCCCTACGCAAGGAAAACAAATAATTGCTCATGGTATGTTTGTTAAGACTTATGTTTGTAACCAAAATCATCGTTTAGGTCACAATTGTGAATCCCTTCGAGTTGATCATTTCCACCAGCTGCTTGGCTCCGTTACCATTGGCTTCCTGATAGTATGGCAATGTCGCCATGCGTTTAAGCCAAGCTGTTATTTTCGGATATTTTGAGCTGTCGATGTCAACGAAGGCCACAAGGCTTGAAGGCTTGTTGCTGTGGCCACAACGCTGAAGTCGGCTATGGTCAGGTGGTTCCCGGCCACGTAACGTTTATCCTTGAGGAATATTTCCAGCAAATCGTAAATTTCGGTGATATAATCAATCTGGTGTTGAGGAATCTGATTGTTGTTTCGGAAAAACATCGGAACTGTGATTTTGTGTAAAGCACCTTCAAACATGACACCGCATTCAAAATACAGCCGCATATCCACCAAAGCACGTTCCAACAAATCTTTCGGATATAACATATCGTCTTTGGCATATTTGCCAACCAAGTAGGCCATTATGGCATGAGAGTCCCAAAGGACGTGGTCGCTATCAACCAATGTGGGGAGGCAATGCTGGGGGTTTACCTTCAGGAACTCATCAGATAAATGTTCTTTTTCCAACAAGTTGATAGTTTTGTACTCATAAGGCAAAATCGATGCCTTTAACGTAAGTAGACAAGCTCGCACCGGAGGACTGAAATCCAAACCGTACAAAGTTAATTTAACCATTTTCTTGTTTTTTAACCGCCCACAACAAAAGTCGGACGTGATAGCACTTTCAGACGCTGCAACGACAACTGAATTGAAATCCAATTGTTCAGCTTATTTTAAAGCGATTTATATATCAAAAAATTGAGTGTTGCCGATGCAACTGCGGGTTTTCGCATACATAGTGTATGATTAGGAACTTCTTCTTCTTATCATTATATCACATCATCATTTTTACCACACATTTAGAGTCATCAGAATTAAAATTCATCAAAATTGTAGATTGAAGAAGGTTTGTCCTCACAATGTCAATAAACCAAGTAGATATATTGTCTTTAGTGATTTGTTCAAATGATAAGTTTTCATTTAAAACCGAATGAAACCTACCGTTGGCAACCCTGATGTCATATTTCATTACAAATTAACCTCAGGTTTTTACTTAAATTTAATGTACGAGTGAATTTCATTGCATGCATGTGAGGTGTTTGCTGAATTGACAAAAGTACAGAAGCCTCTCGTATACCGCCATTTAGACGCTATGCCAAATTTGTCCAAATTTACTTTGAGACTAAATGGTATAGCGACCAGCATAGAAATTCAAGTCAGGTGGACTGACTTATAAATACCCTCATCCCATATGCTAATGTGGCTTTGCAATTTGTACTTTAAATCGATTTTTTCAAACATGAAGTATTAATTTTTGCTCAGTTTCATTAGTGAGAAAATAATATTGTCGTGTTCAAAGCCAGAGTAGATGTGACAAAAGTGTTATTTTAGGTTGTAACGTAGGTTAAATTATAGCATTACTATTTTACTATAGTATATATATGTTCAAGCTACAGTTTTTAGCCATCGCGTGGAAAATAAAAATAAAATTATAGTATGTACAGTTTTATGAGAGCCATGGGTTCTGAGGTCTATGGCATACCAGAAGAAGCGGCAAAATAACCCAAGGCCATAAGCAGTGTTCAAAACCGGAAGCAAATACTAGTTTGTATTTGTTCAAAACCGTGTGCCGGTTTCTCAAAACTCACTACTGGGTTAAAATTTATGAAATGTATCCATGACTTTTCAAATGTAGAGTTTTTTGAAAAATTTTTGATATTTTGGTTGAGGCTCCATTTTTTTTAACAAAATAAACAGATAGAATCCAATGATTATTTTTGATTCATATATCATCCATTTCATCATCCATCCTCATTTTATAGCCCGTACAATACGAGTACATTTTCTCTAATTTTCTACGAGCACTTTTGCAATGTTTGATTTTGCTTAATGAAAGTAGATTCACAAATATTGGATATTATTGTTGTTGTGTTGTTTTCATCGATTTTTTTAATACACAGAGTTTTTATAGGGGTTGCAAAAAAAAAAGAGTTAGGTCAGAGGCCTATGTATGGAATACGATATCGTTCAAATGGCCACCGCGTCTTCGCTGGAGGCCCGCATTCGAGGAGTACAATTTTCGGTTACTCTGACATATAGATTAATTTTGAGTTTAGAGGTACTGCGAATTAAGAAAATCCCACAACCAAAAGTCCGACGGGATCATATAGTATTATTTCGATGGCCAGTTCGCACCATCTCTGCGGGAGATAATTATGATCCTAAGTCGTACGTGCAGAATGTTCATTGTTGAAATAGCTGCGTGGTACATAGCGCTATCCTATTGGAATAACTTGACGTTCACATACCATATCATTTAATTCAGTCCAAAAAGATACTAGTTATTATCACTTCGATGTCGGTGATAGCAGTGCCATCACCGTTTTTGAAGAAGAACGAACCGATTATGTCCCCGGGCCACAATTCAAAGCAAACAGTGATTTTCTAGTTATTTATTGCCCCTTGTTGGATTTCGTGTCCTACACCGTTGATACAAAAATGAGCCTCCTCGATAAAGACGTTTTTGTTGGTCATCTTTGTCACAAGATAATACCTATCTCGATAATAAAGTTTTATCATTTTGCATTTACAGTAATATGAAGCTTAGCTTTAGTTATTAACTCAAACATTTACAAAAGTCAAATGTTGTAAAAATGTTCAGAGAAAATAGCGAATAATTCTGTATCATATGGATTATACAAAAATCTTGTTGCTCCACATCATTGAGGATAAAATGGAGAATACATGACGCATAACATTGGACTGAGATGTTACATTTATTTTTTGTTTTGTTTATGTAAAAATATTGACATTCATTTTGCTACATTTGCTCTTAGTGAATGTGCAAAAAACGAAAATTCATCCATCCATCCAAAAAAGTTCGACTTTCGAAAAATCATGGGCACATTCCACAAATTTTAAACTATTTTCAAAAAAAAAAAAACTGCTTTAATAGGGTTTTCTTCATTCCGGTTAACCTGTTTTTAAAAAGTTAAGAGAATAGTTAAAAACGGCTTCGTGTTGAATAAAATACAATTTAAAATTCATGAAAATAATGTGAATTCGATGTCTACAGGGTAGCTGATGAATGTTATCAACAAGCTGTTAAAAGAAGAAGTTGAAACATTTGTGCCTTCCAGAACAATACCAAACGAGAATCCCTTTCAACACTAGTTTTAACAAAATAGCGTGACTTGCCTCTTAGCCAGGCTGGTTACAGTAGAATTGCAGCGAAAATTCCCCAATAAGCTGATAATTCCGTTGCCACCCAGTATTTCCTGCCGTTATTATTCATGCTTTTTTCTTGTGAGGTTACTCGACAAACAAACTCAATAATTACAGAGGCAATTTCTGCTGCAAACGTACAGGAGGTAATGGATAAAGACGTCGACGTAAGAGCGTAGACGTAGTTTCTATTCAATTATTTGTAAAGCTCAATTATCTTCATTGAGTACAATTGTATTATTTTTCCGAATGAATAAAGAAAAAATAATCCATATAAATTAAAAAGTAGTTACTTGTATTTCTTAATGTAGCAACATTCATCAGCTATCCTGTATCACTGCATTGTAGAGGTGAAGCAGTCGCACCATATGACATTCAAAGTCAGTTGTGATAACGACAAAATATTCTCTACGCACTCGAAACAAATAAATAAACTTTAAGTTGTGGTTAAGACTTGTATTTGTTGCTCTTACACGACAGTAATCATTTTTTGACCAAAACAATGTTTAAATCGCAATTGTGAATCCCTTCGAGTTGATCATTTCCACCAGCTGCTTGGCTCCGTTACCATTGGCTTCCTGATAGTATGGCAAGGTCGCCATGCGCTTCAGCCAAGTTGTTATTTTCGGATATTTTGAGCTGTCGATGTCAACGAAGGCCACAAGACTTGTTGCTGTGGCCACAACGCTGAAGTCGGCTATGGTCAGGTGATTCCCGGCCACGTAACGTTTATCCTTGAGGAATATTTCCAGCATATCGTAAATTTCGGTGATATAATCAATCTGGTGTTGAGGAATCTGATTGTTCTTCCGGAAAAACATCGGAATTGTGATTTTGCGCAGACCACCTTCGAACATGACACCGCATTCGAAGTGCAGCCGCATATCGACCAAAGCCCGTTCCAACAAATCTTTCGGATATAGCAAATCGTCTTTGGCATATTTGCCAACCAAGTAGGCCATGATGGCATGAGAGTCCCAAAGGACGTGGCCGCTATCCACCAGTGTGGGAATGCAATGCTGGGGGTTTAGCTTCATGTACTCATCAGATAAATGCTCTTTTTCCAACAAGTTGATAGGTTTGTATTCATAAGGCAAATTCAATGCCTTTAACGTTAGTAGACAAGCTCGCACCGGAGGACTGAAATCCAAACCGTACAAAGTTAATTGAACCATTTTCTTGATTATTAACCGTCCACAGCAAAATGTACGAAGTGATAGTTAACTCTTTCAGACTAGTAACGGCAACTGAAATGACAAACAATTGTTCAGCTTATTTTAAGCGATTTAAATATCAACAAATTGAGTATTTCCGACGCGACTGCGGGTTTTCGCACATGTAATAACGAATTTATAACAAATGCATTGTATACACTCAAATGTCTCACACAGTCATAATTTGTACATTACCTAGGCTATAAAAGTCATCAGAATTACACAAAAATACAGAAGCCTCTCTCATACCACTATTTATATGCTATGTTGCCTTTGTGGTTCAAATTTACTTCAAACCAAATGGAATAGAAACCAGCATGGAAATCTAAGTCTGGTGAACTGACTTATAAATAGGATATGAGACCTTATGTCGAAATTCAAAACATATTTTTTTTTTAATTTTTACTTTAAGGTCAGTTTTAGCCACAGGAAAGCATTGAACAAACGTTGAATACATTTGATAAAAGCGTTGTTTTAGGTTTTAATGTAGGTCTGGAATACAACATTACTATAATACTAGCTATCGCGTAGAAAAAATTACAGTTTTGAAGTTTTATGAGAGTAAAGCAAACATTGCATAGATTTGATAAAGGATACTTTTGTTTTGTTTTTTAGAATCGTGTGCTTTTTTTTATTTTTCAAAATCACTATTTTCAAATAACTGATTTTATACTTTCTTTCGCTTCGGTTAACCCGTTTTTGAAAGGTTACAAGGAATGATACAAACATAAATTACAATTCAAAATTCGTAAAAATAATGTGAGTTTGATTAAAATTTGATCGGTGTAACAAATTTGATAATTTTAGATCAAAAATTTTCCTAAGATTTTTATCGTTACCAGCAATTTTATGATAAAAGCGTTATTTCATAAATTGATGTATTTGAGATTTGGATAATTGTTTCACACGGATAGACATTTGTATTAAAAAATCCAATTTGAAAATCGTTTTCGAGAAATTTTATTTATTTATTTATTATTATTATTATTATTATTTTTTTTTTTTTTGACAGGTACCACAGGTATATTCTTGTGATTTTTGGAAAGTTTTAGTCACACAAAAATATTTTCATGGCGAAAATGCCTGATCTTAGTATATAAGTTGACTTTTATAACAGAGCAAAATCCTTAGTTATCTATTTGGATATTTGGCGTATATTATATATATGTGTCGAATTTTGCAAAGATCCAGTGCAACAATTCAAAATTAAAGATGTTCGAATGATTTATGTCAGTTCTGTACGCTAAGTATTAGAAGAGGAATGACAATTTTGCGCTTTTCAATTACAGTCACAGCTTGATAAAATTCTACCCCTACTAAATTCTCTAAGGTGGGTGGATGTTCAAAAGTAGCGTTTTTTACGTGGTGTAAGAAACTGTTGCAAAACCTCCAAAATAAAAAAACTTTAAAATGCAAATGCGCGTTTTACTCAACACGGTGATTTAGTAGAGTTTCTGGCGAAACTCTGTAGTCATCACATACGATAAGCCTTGGAAATTTTGGAGATACAAAATTTCATTATTTTGGCTACTGGAATCTTCCTTTACGATTTTTAAACACATTTATATTTCATTGATTTTTAGGCTTCGGCGATTATGAAATAATTTTAGCTACCATGTGAAATGTAATACCTTGTCCATATCTCTGAAAAATCTCAAAAATTAAATCCATTTCCGAGATATGGATATTTTTCAAATTTTTTCCAATGTTGGTGCTGCCGTTCTATAGTTTACAAATATTCGAGCCCAATTTGTTGTGTTAGACAAATTTCTATTAAACTTTTTCACCAGAAACACTCAAGTACCTCTATAGCTGGTAAAAGCTGACAATGTGGGAATTATTTCACAATTGATGCCGAAATGATGTTTCTAAAACCCCTACCAATCTATCACTCTTTGCGAAGGCATAGGTTTTCAACTTAATTGCGGGTGTTCCGCAGTAAATTTGTTTGTTAATATAGCCACCGAAATGAAAATGCGTGCCAAAATAACGTATGATCCAAAAGGTACCTGAATTTGAACATTGATTATTTCGGGTTAATATTTTCCTTTGTCGGAAGTAACCAACGTATTGCAAAACGTACTTCTACGTTGAATTGTCTTCGGCAGTTCTGTTTCGTATCCAAAAGTGTAGAGTCAAAACCAACCATAATGTTTCTTTCGGTCTCAAAACCAATGTTCGTTTTGGTAAGTCGCAAGTGGAACTAAGAGTCTCAAATACGGCTCCTGCCCATAGAGAAAGATAATATAGAGAAGGATACAACATTGGAGCCATTTAGTTTTCTTGAACCTATACATAGTATCTGAGATTGGAGTAAGAATATTTTAGTATACCGCATATAATTTATATAATTCCACTCTATACTCCTGCCTCTTTTAACAACTTTGTCCAAGATTCATATTGTGAATTGAAGGGCTTGAGTGGTACAAATGTTGCGTATTTAGATTCGACTTTTTAGAAGAAATGACTTATTGTTTTTCAAAACACCCTCGTTGAAGATGAACACATGCATTTGAAATAATTTTCGGAAATCGTTGATCTTGCAGTCTATTTGTGATGTGCGGAAATAAATTGAAGCCATTCGATGTCAAATTCGATTGGGCATCGGAGAACCTGACAATTCGAAGCCTCGAGTGTTCAAAATGTCATTTGTTTGAGGCGATTTCTGAAACCTGTGTGGTTGTCTTGGTGGAGGATGATCCACCCTCGGCAATTGCTTTTGCCTATTTCTCGACATACATCAGACAAATAAAGAAGAACTATACTGCCCGAAATCATTTTAGGATTTATGCTACGTCTGAAAACATGCTGTGGTGTTCTTCTAGAAGTTGTTGCCTTTAGTTTTATATAGCTAACAAATGGTAAATAGGACGAGCTTGAACCAAACAAGTAAAATCTGCTTGAGCCTTTTATGTGCATAGTTTATCTATTGGAGCAAAGAGTGACTTGAAACCTCTATAATATACTTCTCTCGGTTCAGTACCAGTTTGTATAATTAAAATAGAACATACGGGGATTGCGCATAAAGTAAAAAATACAAAAAATAGAAAAAAAGCCAATTTATAATAAAAGTTCGCGTGACTTTCTCGAAAAAAAGAACAACTTCAGTCTAATGGAGGGTAATTGGCTAAATGTTATGCATTTTGTTTTCGCGAATAATTTAACTACGTTTTGAAGCAAACTTTTCTCGTTTATTTGCGCTTGAAAGACATAAATAAAAAAAAAAAAAACAAAACATAAACACAATAAAATATATGTTATAATTTTAAAACGGACATTTTCTGAATATTTAGGTATTTTATAAAAACGCTACTTGCAGTATAAGCAAAGCCAATAATATTTTAATTATTCTGTATAGAGTTAGCAAAAAACTATCCCAAAAATTTTCTCAATGTTGGTTTGGGTTTCGATATAATTTTATTGTATTTTACATTTTGAACTTGGATGATGAGATATGTTCTTGTCTTCATACAAAATTACTAGAGTCAAATTGGGAAATATTACTCGCTGAATTTTCTTCGGATGGGAAAGATTATGGAAGCGTTGAACGCGTTCCTTTTACAGCAACACTTAATAAATGTAGGGAAATAGGTGACTTATGGCCAAAAGTAAAGATTGATTTGAACTACTCTTATAAATTTTTTTCACTCTGGTAAAGTTTTTCAGCTATTAGGCCAACAAATTCAAAATTATCATACTCCTATTAACTATTTTTTTTATCCATAATATATTTCAGGTGAAGGCAAATGTTTTGTTTATAATTAAATCTAGTATAGCGATTTAATAGAATTAAAAGTTTATTATATTTTCACCTATTACCTGTAATGGTTCAAATTGGGTAGATGTTCGAAGAGAAACTCATATGTGGTGCAAGTATTTAACAAGACATTTTACTTTTATGAATTGCAGCATTATACCAAAATAAATCCTAAAAAGGAATAATCTTGTCATATTGAACCAGAAATATTTCGTTTTTCCAACTGTTTATTTGCCTATGAGTCGGTGGGACCCGTCTCCGCCTCTAGCTCAGTGGTGGTTGGGAAGGTTCTTGACTTATATCAAAAAAAAAGTCCCAAAGAAGAATGAGGTTGCTCAACAACAGGATGGACCGATAATTCATACTATGATTTCTCCATGGCTATGAAAAAATTGAAAATATTTCATCATGAACTCTACTAGTGATACTTTATGCATAATATATAGGACATGATGTTAAAGTCCGTTGCTCTTAACCCACCCTTACCTTGCTCTTTTTTTGCATATCGCTAGTGAAGAGCCCAAATGCCATTTGCTACATTTCAGTACCCGAAGGAAAAGTTACTAATTTATAGAGACATAGTTAAATATTTAATGGAACAAAAAAAAAAAAAAAAAAAAAAATGCAAGAAGTGTCCACGACTTAATCTAGTTTTGTTTAACGCAATTTATGTTCAAAGTATACATATATATAGGTATACTCGTGTATGTTTTTTTTTTGAACTTAAGTAAACTAAAACTTTATATTAAACTATATTTAATTATGGAGAAAAAAGTAAATAACATATATAAAATCTTTAGCATAATTTCTAAAATATTTTTTTTCATGATTTGTTTTGGAAATTTTAAGGAAAATTCTACTTTTGTAACTTTTGTTGATTTTGTTATTATCCGATAAAGAAACCAGAAAAAATTGTTACGTAGTGATCTGTCTAAGACAAAATATTGTTTAGTTGGAGACTGTAATTTACGCTAGTGATTGTTTTCTTGTTCTTCATTATATATCATACAGTTAATGATCATTTAATAGATAAGAGTAGGTATGTACAGTTTTGAAACACAACAAAAAATTGTATATCTATATATTTTAGCAAGACTTACCAGTAATTCGATGAAAGGCCTTTCACAGCTACTGAGGTACGAACGAGAGACGATGTTAGGGTGATGATTATTGCTGATGTTTTGTATCACACTCTCTTTCTCGCGATTCTTGAGTGGCTTATGACGTTGTGCAATCTATTAATGATCATTCATCTTTATATATAATCGTCAGCTCCGTACAGTATTTCTGGAGACTAAAGTTTATTTCTTGTGGTGTTTTTTCCGCGACTATGCATAATTTTATAGATGTTATATTACCTCAAAATTTTCTGCTATGTACTCGTAAGTATGTTACATTTTTATTATCACATCAGAGTCCAGTAATAGTCTCCCAGCATGCTTTTGTCTCAAAATCCTTGATAATGATGACATGTAGCGCGACTATCCCATAGACAAAGGAAACAACAATATTTTGTGAAAACTCCTTGCATACCAGTCAACAAACCAATGACCTGAAACAGATTTATTTACAGTTATTTACGATGGTCTATACCTTTTCCTTTGTATTAACGGCATGAGCAATTGGTATGGATGGTTTTTCATTCCCATTATGCAAAAGAAGATTCTTTAAAGTTTTCTCATATGGCTGGCTCATTTTTTGAAATAAACCATCAACATCAATACAGCATAGAATAGAATGTTTCTTTTCAAAATATGCAACCAATTCCAAGGTTCTACCCCTATAGATTGTTACTTTTGTCCCAACTGCAAGATGTTTACACTGCTGCATGCGTGAAGCTAATAATTCTATGTCTTGCTTCGTAAAGTATAAATCCCGAATTGGATCATTCAGCCCAGCTTGAGTTCATCATCAGCCTGTTACAAACTACCACTGCTGTTTCGCACTCACTGCTCGTAGCGCTGGCAATGACTGGTAATGGATCATTTGGTGGACGTTGAATTGGTTTGAAAACCGATGGGGCATTCGCGTAAGTTCTTCGCGTATATAAACAGAAATAACAATCGGTTTGGTGGTTACTTGACTCTCTCCAAAGTACTGGAATTGAAAAATCGAAATAGATCTTCTTCCCATTTGACCACTTGTACAAAACAGTTCTGCAACTATTGCAAAACATTGTCGGTGTCCACGGTTTGTTCAAGTTTCTGATAGCAAAACCAAAATATTGTAAATATGCATATTTTAACGATTCTGATATTGCACGTCCTTTTTTCCAAGCAAATATTCACCACACACAAAGCAAAAATAGATTAAATCAGTAACACACGATCTCCCTGACATGCATAAACGCTACTATTATGAAGATTTAGAATGATTGTGGGCTTCTCTCAAATTAATAATTGTGAAATTGTAGTGTCAGTATTGACCGTTTTACTGTATTGCCAGCATGTGATAAAAAATGAACAAGACGTGATTCTATTCTATTCGATTACACAGATTTTAAATACTCGTATAGGAAAACGAAAAATGAAGCTTACATATCATCCTACTGTATCGACTAGCCGATGCATAAGTGGGGCTGTCAGAAACGTTTTCTTTCCTTTATTTTCTTTCTTTTTTTCTTCTTTCTTTTTATTTTCTGTATTACATATCGAACTTGCTCGATTTTTTACTGAAAATACGTATTTTTTTTTAGCATTTTTCAATAAATACATATACGGCTCTATTCGTCAAGAAGTGTCTGTGTCTTTCCGGCATCTAATAACTACAGTCACGGTAATCTCTAAGTAATGCAACAATTTTAAAAATGTTAGAACAATTCTAGAAAATTATCGTCTTCCAGTTGTTAAATTTAGTCCTTGTTTAATCAAGCTTTCTCTTACTGTTCCAACTTTTCTCCATTCAGCCAAACACCACACCAAATCATAGTTTACACCGTATAGATTTATCACCGAATGTATAGACAAGTTTCTTCTAATGACCAATTTTGCCAAATTTTGAACTTAAGCTGCATGTGAATATGAAATACGCTGCTGTAGCATCCAAACAGCCAACGACAGCAAGATATTTTTTCGACTTGCTTCGGGTCGTTATGATGCTTACGATTACATTTCATTTTACTTTGCAATTAAAAAAGTTATCGAAATGGAATTCTAGTGCAACAGCGTTATTGCTTTCGTATTTGGCTGGAAAATCGCTTCAAAGCCATTGTTAATGAGCTGCAACGTGTGACCGAAATGTTTGTGTTTCGTAACATTGTAGGTTACAATGATACTGGATGTGGATATCTAAAAGCAGATCCATCGCTGGAAATGGTGCGAAAGGTGGAGACCACAATTCAACATAATCGGGAACAAAGTGCAGTTCAAAAATTGTAATGTGTTTGGTAGTAATACAGGGTGAATACTAAAGAATAAACTGCAATTGCAACGCTACAAAATACAAAAAGTGCAAGATTTAACTAACGCCTACTCGTACTTTGGTGGCGAGCTTGAAAATTTAATCTTTTCTGACGAACCAATTTGTGGGTGTTCAGTAATATGTCAACGTGTATGGTTAAGTCAACTCAAAAGACAATTTGGATCGGCGAATTGTCTTGTGAAAGCAAAAGAATGCATCATTGTTGTTTTGAACTGTGTTGTATGCCACGGGGCGCACGTAAATCGCACACACTAAAAAGGTTTTAATCGATGCTTTGTCACCTTGGGCACGTAAACAATTCGGTCGAAACTAGTGGACCATGAAACACAAGAAAAAGTTCTCACATTCCACGGATTTAAATCCAATGGATTTGTCCATTTAGTCCTTTAGTCCTCAAAATATCAACTAAAAGACTTGAGACAGTCATCGCCTTAAAGATCGGTCTTCGAAAAGAATGGATCAAAATTACGAGTACATTAGGCCACATTCGTGCTAATGGTGACTACATAGAACAAAAACACATTTTTTTATTAAAATTTTAAATGTTTTTACAATACACAAAATATCTTGAATAAAAAAAGAAACAAAATTGGCAAAATTACAGTATTTTCAATTGATAACATTTAAACAGATAAGCTAAACCGACATAGACTTTTACGACGATGAAGTGTATGTATAGTTTATTTATATACATAATATTACGAGTTTAAAAAGGATAATTTTCAAATTTCAACGACAACGTAACATCTAAAATATTAACCAAAAAATGAATTCGTCCACATTATTTTTACTATTAAAGTTCCTGAATGAAGAACATTTAAATTTACAGTTGATTGAACGAAAATTAACCTTTTCCAGGTTTTATAATTTGCTATTGGTTCAAGTTATTTGTCATTTGCACAGAACTTTTTGAAAATAGGCACCAGCGGTTATCCTAACAGAGGAGAATAAATTAATTTTATTTCTTTCTACCGTGCTATAAAGATTGACACCAGCAATGAGAAAATTCGCCACAATCTACAGATTTTCGATAATAGTGTTTAGAGTCCTAATACTGTAACAACGATATTGATTTCATAGATTACGTTCCAGAAATTTTGATGTCAAAGATGAACCGCGCTCTGGAAGGTCAATTGTCGAAAATGTCGATAGAATAATGAAAATTGTTAAGTCTGACTGACATGTAAGCGCTGTTTTGATTGCCCATTTGGAAGCACTTGAATAAGGCTGGAAAGAAACTCGACGTATGGGTGGCACATGAGTTAAAGCAAAAAAAAAAAAAAAACCCACATGCATAGCATTTTCATCTGTGAATCGTTGCTGCATTGCTGTTGCAGAATCGATCATTTTCTGTCAGAAAGGTTTTAATGTGTCTTTGGTGGAATTGGCGGGGAATCATCTGTTATGAGCTGCTTCCCAACGCCCCAAAAGTAGCAAGATTCGGCCAATAGAAGAGAAATTGTGTTTTATCAGGACAAAGCCACAAACATCGAAAGCCAATCACCAAAAGCTCAGGAAGCTTGTTTGCTAGGCTTTAGTGCATCCATTTTATAGTTCAAACCAAGTGATTATCATTATTTCTTGGTATTGATAATTCATATACTCTGCATAATTTCAGCATAATTTCGATTGCACACTGGAACCCCTGTAAAGTATGACCATATTTTAAGGAGTAACTGGCTATACTACCGGCCATCAATCAACTACCAATCATTAATAACTGACAAACCGCAATTACCTCTTGCTCCACTTATCATACATTTGATGAAAATTGCATCAAAATTAACGCCATCTCATAAATGGCATCAGCATAAAACTTAGATCCAGCATTCTGATATCGCTGGATGTGGAATCAAACGAACGGACGTTATATATACGCAATATTTTTGTTTCTTTCGAGATATATTGATATATGGAGTTGAGGACTTTCAATGGATACAGCCGAATTATTTCTGCATTATTCAAAAATCGAAATAGATTTTCCTCCATGAATATTAACTACAGAATTACTACAAATTACTATTATAATACAAATTACTATTATAAAATCATGAATGCTTAATGCTGCTTTGCTTAGTAATTAATATTCCTAAATCACCAAAAAACACAACGTTTCGCACGAAATGTGGATGAAATTTATTAAGCATTAGAAGAGGGTTGCCTGTGGGTTAACGTGCAAATTCTACATATCTATGTATATATCATTGTTTTTTTTGAATTTTCTACTTACAAACAATCTTTGGCTGATATTACAGGGTAAACGACGTACTAATTATTCAAAATGTTTCATTAAAATCCAAACAATTAGACATTGGTATACATACAGTAACGGATTTTTGTTACCGGAAAAATGTAGGGCTCCCTTAAAAACAAGCCGATGGAAAGTTTGAAACATATTTTAAAGAATATATAAACGTTATGTTATTACTAAAGAAAAAAAAAACGAATCAGAAAATATTTATCAAAACCTTTCTTTAAATTATGGTTACAATACGACAAAAAGTAGCGTATTGTCTAATGCATTAGCAAGTTTTAGCATAGTTCATAATATCGTTTTTAAAATATTTGAAATGCAATAATTACAGAAAATATATTTTATTTTAATTTCATGTTTCTTTATGACAATGCACACAAAATTGAGTACGTCGTTCTGCGGACAAACAAGTAGACAGGGCAAAGTTTTTGTATTCACCCCCAAAGATTACCGTCCGCACTACAGTGAATGATGTACTGACTCATGGTCGTGGACTTATATTATATTGAATTATCTTATTTTCAAAGGTAAAATCGATTTTTAATATTATTTAATAATCACTGAGTTTCTACCCACATACGTTAAATACTATTCTGTACTGCTCTTAATTAGGGCATAAATGGTGCAAATATTGGAAATAACCTGAAAAGCGGTCGTTCATCAAAGAAAGGTTTTTATTATTGAACCAATTCGTCCCATTGGCTTTTTTCAACAACTATGCTCTAAATTGGGGGATTGGTTAACAAAATTTCATGAGTCGGGATAGTTATCTCCAGTATCTGCACAATCCCAATGTATGTTGCTTTTATTTAAGGCATTAATGGGAAAATTCTAAAAATTTCAAATTTTCTGTCGATTTTGAACAGTACCGAATGTGGTTCAAGAAGTCTCAGATGAGTATTTTTAATTGTTATAAATGGTGTGGAAAAATGGCTGGTGACTGCAAAAACGTTATAATACTACTGAGCTTTTGGTTAAGCTAAGCACTCCGTATACCTTCACCCATATCTATGGAGATACCTATCACTTGATACGTTATATAATGTAACGTACTGAAAGAGTCGCTTTAGGCCCTAGGTATCTTGAAAATTGATTCGTTTCAAAACTTCTTAAGACGATTGAGCCATGTTCGTTTATTTGGCAGATTTGATAAAACTCTCGCGTTTGTTAATAATTTAGGATACATATGATCGACTCATTAAAATATTTGCTAATCATAGTATTCTGTTCCGCCGCACGCAGATAGTTCGCTACATGTGTTGTGGTGTCTCCCATACGAATTGGCTGATTTCCTGAAATTCAATCTTTCCCCTATAATTTCTAATTTATAGAATACGGTAATCTACATTTTCGTCCATTGTATTGCTTTATAATGCTTGGCAAAATTTAAAAAAATAGATCGAACCATCACGGTCTTTCTGGTACTTCCCATTTCAATTATCTAATTCAACCAACATATACCTTGCGTTCATATCTGTCATCTTTGGTAAGTCTAGTTCTCAGAATGGAAGTGGTCTATATTGTTATGTCCCTTGGAGCATCTTCCATTTAAATTTACCAAATTGGCAAAGTGTATATGAACACTTGAATGCCAACGAGAAAGTAAGTTAGATGGTTGAAGGTGTACGTAAGTTACCAAACTAGATTGCTGTTTTTTTCACTCTCTAACATAAGACTGCAACTAGACAAGTTAATCACGCTCGCTTGATAATTCCCATATAGGCATGCGAGTAAATCGCACTTTCGTCTATAATTTGGAAACGATTGATGTACAATTTGACCGACAGTTATATTTCGTATCACTCAATACAACCAGTGATTGTGAAGCTGTTAGCTTCACCTCTTCTGGTGCTCCCAAACAAATTACTTTAAAGCCACTTGTACTGTGTTTGCCCGAATTTTTTGACGTTACAGTATTTAAAAAACAATCGGAATACGTTCGTAATTGCCATGCTTTTGCGTCCATTCATTATAGTTGGCAAGTGAGGTACAAAGTTGGTTAAAAATACATACGTAAAATCTTCATCCAACAGAAGACGCTTTATAAACCGCTATATATGTATCAATATAACCTCTGAACTAATTCATAAAACTGCTTTTACTGAATGAAAAATATGAATGCAGAGATATAAATAGGTTAAATTAGGTCATTTGCATTGGAGGTACCAAAAACCCGCCCGATCTTTTCGCCCCAAATCGCATTTGCATGGCGAAATTAATTTTCACTAAATCATTCAATTTGTATGGGAGGTATTTGAAAGGGCATGGTGCTGTAGTCCATAAACATTCTTAAAACTAAGCTTACCGAATGCTTGCAACTGAGAGGCACAGGAAGCATTAAAATAAACAAAAATACATTATAAACAGATACACCGACATCGCTCAATCAACTTAAAAATTAATGAAACACATTTGGTCAAAAAATACTAGGCAACTTGAATGCCTTTTTCTGGCTGTTATCAAACTATACATAACTTTATTCGTCCGGTTGAGGATATAATCAGAAAAGTAAAAAATACGTGGCGATGGTACTTAGAATAATCATAACATAGAAATCACAGAAGCAAAAATAAAGTTGATTTTAAATAGTAAATTGTACATCCCCTTACATCTGAAGTGTTTCAACGAATTTATTCATTGGAGACTACTGAGTGACCGCCGTAACAACAAATTTGTTTTGCAGTTGTAGAGATGTTTTTATAGATAATGTAATATATATTTTAACTTTTTAAATAGTGCACAATTTAAGTGTCAATATGCATTGCAATATATTTGCAAATGCCGGTAGTCTTCTTGCCATATTTCATGATTATGGGTTCATCCATTTACTTATCTGGTAATTAAGTAGTATGTCGATAGATGGCTTATAAATGCATAGTCATTGAGCTTCCACCCTTAGGTCAAGGTGACGGTACCATATTTCCCGCCTTTCAAGTCGTTTAACATACAAATCCAGGTTTAACCATATGTCCATGCATTCTTATTTTACCGCTTGCATATACGAATTTCGAAAAATTTCTTTCTACCACACACATACGCTATGTGGAATCAATACCGCTAATTTTATTACTCTATCTTCAGCCATGAACGACTACGATACAATGGTTTCAGCACGAGACTGTTGTGCACATGCCCAAAATCTCGAACCCCGATGCAACCATCACATATTGAGTAATTAAACACGGTGGCAGACACCGACGACGGTGCACCGCATTTCCCATATGGAATAGTGCCTTCACTGACGCATTTTATATAGAAAGGTGTCTCCATAGATAGTTTTCTTTTAAAAACATGCGTTCGATCATCGAAACTTTTAATTTTTTTTAATAAATCTGCAAAATTTTTCATATTAAATCGCGATGTCATTTTGTACACCATTAACGGCGAAAAACAGGCAATGTTGCAATCACAATATATAAAGCGTTCATTAGTTATTACATTGATTTCAAATGTTTATTAAAACGGTCCCTTATTAAAGAATTATTATTTTTTAGTGATATTTGACAATCTAAAATTTCTCTGAATTAGTGATTTATTATGAATGAGGCCGTTGGTATTTAAAGCATATTGGACCTCCTTTTTGTTGAAGTAAAAATATAGTTTCGATTTTTGCGAGGGCCCTAACTGCCATTAAATCCGCCTCTGCGCTCGCAAATGAATGCACACCTGGCAGAAAACCACGTTAGCCTAGCCGATTTATCCTTGTATGTACAAAAATCGGTTCTATTTTTGATGATTCTATTCTTGATGGCCTCATAAATGTTAAATGCAATTTTTAATATTAACAAAATAGCATTTGTCAAAATTTCCCAGAGGAAAGTACTCCGATTGACTAATAAATAAAGTATCAGTTCAAAGAGTTTGTCTAACTGTTTAGTATGTGAATGAATAAAAACTGCAATTAGTCAGAAAAATATGTAAGATGGTATTTACGATAAGTTTTAAGCGTAATTACACTCAGAAAAATAACTTGCCAAGTGTGATCTTATGACGATTTTTTAACCCACCATTTCGGTTAACCGTTTGAATCGGGGTTTTTGCATCAGATAAGCTGTAAGAGCACGCAGAGGCAGCTGGAAACGCTGCTGCCTAACACATGTCATGGACAGTAGCTAATGTGAGTGACGAAAATGTATCTGCACAGATGATTGCACAGAAGAAACATGCGACCACTGTCCAAGCTATGACAACACCATATACGTATATTCAAATTCAACATAATAATTATTTTTTTAGCTTCATAAATCCGGTATTATAACCAAAAGATTGAAGTATTTATAATGAACTTTTATTTATCACTTAAAATATAGCAAATACTATGATTTCTTGGAGTCGAATTTGTCTGAAAAGCAACTGTAACAAATTCACAATTGCGATACTTCTGCGTTTGACAAACACACGCTGACAATTAATTGCGCACCCTACAAGGAATGTGTACGAGCAGAGTTAGTATTTATCCTCCTGTGAGTTGCCGTGGCCATTAAGAGATGATCACTTATAACTTATTGCTCATGCGAAATGAGTTGCCAATGAAGATAGCTTGTTCACAATTACTCACTTCAGCCATAGCTATGGGTTACCCATGGGTAACTAATTAGCTGCACATACCTATTTTTGTTTGAAAAAATTTAAAAACCAGAACAAGCTCTTTATCTCAAATTATGGAACGACAAAATATAAACCTTTTCCTGGTGCCAAAAATTAAAAGAAAAATCGTTTAAAAATAAATATACCTGCAACTTGGGGATCCAATTACGAAAACAATAGAAATTTTAGCTTATACGTTACATATAATATTGAAAGTATTACGAAAAATTACTAAAATAAGAAAATCGCTAAAATTGAAATGTGGCTAAATCGCTTGTTAGTGGACCATCGTTTTGTCGTTCATTCGTAAGGAGATGGCCATTTAGTGGGGTAGCCAATTTAAGATCGTTATAATGCATTGTATCTCAGCGTGATACATCATAACATCTATATACATATAGGTATATACAAAAATGGTGTGAATAATATATAGTAACTCATCAATTGAGAACGGCTGGGCCGATTTAGCTCAAATTTTTTTCAGTTGTTCGTAATTGCTTGCAGAAGGTTTTTACGATAAAACCATCCGGAAAAGTCGGAAAATTGAAAAAATCGAAAATTAAATTTTTGTATGGAAATTTGTATGGAATTTTCGAATGGCAAAATAGAAAACTCTTAGTGGAAAACGTCGAAAAATTCCAGAAAACGTGAAAAATTTCAATTTTTTTCTGCGAAATTTTGCATTTTATGGCATGATTTGATGATTTTGGACGATGTAAAGGTGGAAAATTCGTTGTAAAGCTGGGAAAATTTCGTAAAATTATCAAATTTATCGTGATAAAATACGTTTTGCGTGAATTTTGAGTGGATAATTTGGGATGTGCGTTCAATGTCATAACAACGTAGATGGCGTTATACGTTGACTTATGCTGAGCGCAATCTGACAAGTGCACTTTTCGCATTGTCATTTTCTATTAAACAAATGTGCTATTTTTTCTTTTCTTGCTGCAATGGATTCGAGTTTTGCGTATTATTACACTGATTTCGGATACTCATATATCGCGTATCGCATCCGCAAACGGTACAAGCATTACGATCAATTGAAATTTAGTACAATATGTATCAAATCGATCATTTTTTCAGAAAATAAATTTGCGTGTAAAAAGTGAGGTTAATTTATTGGATTGCGGGCATTTATTTCTTAAGTTTTTTTTTTTTGAAAAGTATTTTCTTTTTAATAGGAATAGTCAAAAACGACTTTATTCCATTTTAGGGAGAGTTATTTGCTTGACTAATGCCACCTATTAGACGATCAAACTTTGGTATCATGGAGCATATTTCCACATCAACGTCAACTTTATTAATTCCCTTCAAACGTACAAAGTTGCTCTATTTATATTAAAATTACTTATTCTAGAAAATACTACAATATTTCAGAGAGAACACATTTACATAATGGGTGAAACAAAGACAAACATATTTACAGAATAGTGTTGTATATCATAGACTTAATTCTAAAGGGTGTCCCAACAAGAACGCAAGATTTAAATTTGGAGTCATTCGAAGTGCCATTGTTTGACATTTGAACAATTGTTATTGTTTGCTAGTAGAAAGTACGAGGTTAGTAAAAATTGAGCGCTACATGAATGAACAACGCATTCCCATTGTGAAATTGTTTTACCAAAATGGTGAAAGTTTTGCGGCTACAGTTTGTGGTCACAATAATGCTCCAAAAGAGTCAACTGTAAAGAGATTAATGGATAAATTTGCCAAAACTTGGTCTGTTAGTGATGTAAAGACAACAACGCGCCTTCGACCAGGTCGATTGACCGAAAATGTCGCAGCTGTACGTGATGATGTCGCTCAAACTCCATCCACCTCAATTCGGCACCGAGCTCAGCAAACTGGTGTCTCCAAATCCACAATGCAGCAAATTTTGACGACAGATTTGCATCTTCATACATACAACGTTCAATTGACTCAGGGACTGAAGCCAGCTGACCATGGACAGCGAAGGGAGTTCGTTAATTGGGTATAGGTGAGACAACATGAAAATGCTGATTTTGCCGATAAAATCATCTTCAGTGACGAGGCCTATTTCCATTTTGATGGCTTCGTCAATAGGCAGAATTGTCGCATTTGGGGTGAGAAAAATCCTCGGGTGATTCACGAGAAGCAAATGCAATTCTTATGAAAATGAGACATGTCAAGCGCAAACAACCAATGGTGTTCGGTATCGTGAAATGACAACTAGTTTTTTCAACAAGACGGCGCCACATATTATACAACCAGAAAAACAATTCAATTGCTGCATCAGTCATTTCCCGGTCCAGTTATTTCGCGTTTTGGAGACCAGAATTGGCCGCCTAGATAGTGCGATTTAACACCATTAGACTTTTTTCTTTGGGGTTTTTTGAAGTCAATGGTTTACGCGAATAAGCCGACGACGACTCAAGTCTTAAAAGAGGAAATTGGACGCTGCATTAATAAAATACCGCAGCATTTATGCCAAACGGTCATTGAAAATTTCATTAAAAAATCGCATGTGTGCCAACAAACCCGTGGAGGCCATCTGCCCGATGTGTTGTTCCATACATAACCTCATTCTGTCTACTTTACGATATAATAAAGTTTCACGATTTTTTTAAATATCTATGTTTTATTTAAATCTTGCGTTTTTGTTGGGACACCCTTTAGAATGTTCTTATTTACATAATAGGTGAAAAGGAGACAACAATAGACTACAGGGTTGCCCATATTCGACGGACCCATGTTTTTTAAAAAAAAATCAAAGAAAAAAATAAAAATTTGGCGGTTGGCAATCTTATTAATTTAATATGTTCCAAGTAGATTTGTTTACATCAATTTTTGAATATGATATCTCTCAAATTGCCGCCTCTGGCGTTGATGGCGTATTGTGCCCTTTTTGCAGCATTTTCCATCGTTTTCGCCAACATTTCGGCCGGAATAGCGGCTATTTCTTCACGAATGTTGTCCTTGAGCTCTTCTACGGTCCTTCGCTTGTTAACGTAAACCTTTGACTTCAAATGTCCCCACAAGAAGAAGTCAGCGGGCGTCAAATCGGGCGAACGCGGTGGCCAGTCCAAATCACCACTTTTCGACATCAAACGGCCCGGAAACAAATTCTTCAGAAAATCGATTGTTATGCGACTTGTGTGCGGTGGAGCGCCGTCTTGTTGAAACCAGAACTGCCTCATACGCTTTCGACGAATAATTGGCATCACAAAATTGGTCATCATGTCGCGATAACGCTCCTGGTTGATGGTAACAGCATGGCCATTTTCGTTTTGGAAGAAAAACGGCCCAATGACCGTTTTCGCACTAACGCCGCACCAAACTGTGACTTTTTCGTCATGAAGAGGCAATTCTTGAATCTCCTGAGGATTTTCAGTGGCGTAAATACGGCAATTTTGCTTATTTACGGTCCCATTCAATGTGAAATGGGCTTCATCGGACATGATAATTTTGTTCCAAAATTGCTCGTCATCATCGGCCATTTCGATGACTCGTTGGGCCCATTCCAATCGACGAGGCTTGTCCGCAGGCAACAATCTTTGCGTCAATTGAATTTTGTACGGGAACAAATGCAAATCAACGCGAATAATCCGTTGTAAAGTGGACCGAGCCATGCCCAACTGCTGAGAACGGCGTTTTTAGGATGTTCTTGGGGACCTCTCAACACTGGCTCGTACGGCAGCGATATTCTCGGCCGATCGCCTTGGTCGACTTTTATTTGGCCTCTTCGGATTAGAAAGAGCCTCACCAGTCGAAAATTTTTCGTATAAACGCTTAATGGTGTTCTTAGAAGGCGCACTTCTCACATTTTTTAATATTTTAAAAGCACGTTGAGTTTTCACAATTGACTTCTTCTGTTGAATGTAAATTTCAACTATTTCAGAGCGCTCGCGTGGCGTGTATTGTTCCATAGTAAAAATCTGCTTGGACTGACGCTTCAAACGCGGTATGTCATTAAGCGATCTGACATCTCTGTCAAAAGTTATGGCGTTGCCAGATGGGTCCGTCGAATATGGGCAACCCTGTATATAATGTTAGTGAGAGGAACAAACATAACTTACTGTCGTAAACGTAATTCTAGAAAAGATAAAGAGATAAAGAGTGAAAGAGATTACATACATATATTATACTTGAATGTTCTGGAAGCGGCTATGATGATCTTCCTAGACTATACACAGAAATTACACTCATATACTACAAAACCTTGGACGTCGTACACGTCGTGCTTAAAAACGCAAGGGGAACTCGCAGAACAAAATGAATGGAGACGTGCCCTTATTGCACAAGTTCGCGCTGCACAATCACCACCTCAAATTCGACAAAATGTTACGAAAAGAAAACCAGTCATAAATGTAGGCTTGAATCGCGCTGGTTTCGAATACGATTCCTCATATCCGTATGCCAGCATTGCAATGCATTGAAGTTTCAATCAGAAATCCCCGGCTTATGCTACGGTGGTGGCAAGGTGAAACCATTGTGTTCGTTACTCTATGGAAATGCAATCGAATCGAAACATTTTCTGGCGAATACGCAAAAATATAAATATAAATGAAAGCATCCGTTTCCGTTTTGGAGCAGAAGTTGTAGATGCACCCGACTATAATCCGAGTTATAAGGTAATGACGACTCATTATTATCAAAATGAACAATTCTTATAATTTCTTTCGAAATGGCTTCCAAAAATTCAGATTCAATGGCAAATTCATCATCGAGCGGGCGCTTTGTTACCACTACCGAACGAAGATCATAAGTTCCTTCAGATCTATTTCGTTGGTGATTCTGCATGAGCATAATGAATTGGTCAGATTGTTCAAAACTGCATTGGATACAATGCATTCTGACGACCACAAAATTATTATCAGAGCAGACAAAAGACCCGCTGGAGGCCATGCAAGACAATTCAATGCTCGCACTGTCAATGAAGTCGCAGTCGCGATATTGTTCTCAAGCGTCGGCATGGTGGACAATTGCAGCGCGTGTACGAGACCCGTCGGTCATATAACGCACTTCTATACCCGT
Organism: Philornis downsi; assembly: GCA_019455685.1. Taxonomy (NCBI): domain Eukaryota; kingdom Metazoa; phylum Arthropoda; class Insecta; order Diptera; family Muscidae; genus Philornis; species Philornis downsi. Next base: position 672,032 of record JAHXMU010000751.1, read on the forward strand.
TGATGTTCTGTCGTGGAGAGGATGGATATCACTTCAATATAAAGACGAGTAATCTAACGACAGGTTTGTTTACAAGTCATCACTTTATTTTCATTCTACAACTGAGTTCGAATTCATATTTCAGGAGAAGAAACAAAAAAGAAGGTCAGCTCAATGCATTTTTTTGCATATCGATTGATGATTCGGCAGGATGTTGACAATTGACTATTATTGACTATTGAGATATCGCCGGTTGTTTCAACAGTACTGCGTTGACATGTACGTCAAGGTCGAAACGGCGCGTCTCAATTTCATTCGTTTGAATCAGTCGAAGTTACGATCAGACGAATACATCCACTTATGTGATGCCACCGCTACTGAAAGAGACGCGACCAACATCGGTTGTTTGACCATTTTTGCAACTACTTACATTGGAAGCCCGAGTTACGGGTTACCCCTAACACAACACCTAACACAACAACACACAACAACCTCTAACACAACAACAACACATACACTCCTACATATAAACACACATATTTCAAAATTCACTTTAATTTCATTATTTGGCACTCGTGTCAACACTACATCCGTTACAATAACTACATGTACAATCACATACATACTACATATATTTCAATAATTTAAAATATAAACATATTGTAATTTCACCTCAATATTTCCAAATAAAATGTCTGAACTACATCCGTTAAATTGTTTCACACGGTAAATTATCAATTCTGCATAACTGTAAATCAAATGTATGTTGTTTAGTTTTGCTGACTATCAAATAACGTAAGATATCAATTCTGCATAACTGTAAACAAAATTTATGTTGCTTAGTTTTGCTGACTAGCAAATAACGTAAGATATATTAGGGCAATAATGTATGGAGTTTTCAGTTTGAATCTGTCATTGAAAGAATAAAGTAATGTTCCTGTAATAAAAAAAAAGTGCTTTGTTTTTTTTTATTTCAAAGACGTAACTGGCGCAGTCGGAAAAAGTTGACGGCTTATCAACTTGCTGTTCCCTAAAGACATTTCGCTACGGTTTATAGTGAAAAAAAAAAAAATATATTAGAGAAAACTCCTATTACGGTTAGTAATAGGTGATCAATAGTGACATTTTTCCTACGGTTTATAGGGAAAACAAAACAAAAAAAAAAAAAAAAAAAAAAAAAAAAAAAAAAAAAAAAAAAAAAACTCATATTATTAAGGAAATAATAATAGTGAATAACTACTCTTTTTCCTACGGCTTATAGTGAAAAAAAAGAGAAAACTTCTATTACGGTTAATAATAAAAAAAAAACTCTTATTATTAAAGAATATAATAATAGTGAATAAATCCCTCTTTGCTACGGTATATGGCAAAAGACAATCACAATAGTGCTTGGGATAAATTATTAAGCTAAACAAAACAAACAAACCCCTACATGTGTTATAAGAACAGAAATAAAAAACACTCACAATTAAAGGCTTAGTGAAAACTAACTCAACAACAATATCTGTGCAACTATCACCTGTAGAACACCTGTATCATCAGCTAGCTGGACATCTACATCAATCACTGGAATCTGCAACATTATAAACCACCACCCAAATCAGAAGGACGACTATGAAAAACATCATAATTTTAGTATGGTAAATAGATACAGTTTAAGCTATTGTTAAGTAGAAACATAAATATAATAAACAAGAGTATAAAAGACACAAAATTAATGCGTAGATTAAGACCTTACACAACCCAAAGACACTTAGTTCCTATCCCAGAACAAGAAATGACTAATGAAAACGGTGAAAACCCTACTCCAATCCTCCAAATGAACGTCCCCAATGCTCCTTTCTCAAATTCTAGCCAAATCTTTGACTCATTACGGATACCAGACGCAATTAAAGATCTTCCAAAATATGACGGGAACCCAAGACTTCTTTACGAATTCCTAGCGAATGTCGAGGAAATTTTGGGGTATTTGACGAACGTGGACGGAACAAATTACGCCCGAATCCTTCTGAGGGCAATTCGGAACAAAATAGTTGGACAGGCCAACGAAGTGTTAAATGTATACGGAACACCTTTAATTTGGGAAGACATTAGGGCAAATTTAATCCTAACTTACTCAGATAAAAGAAATGAAACGTCCTTGATTCGAGACTTACATAACTTAAAACAGGGTCACCAAACTGTTGAACAATTCTACGGCTCAATTATTGAGATTCAGTCTTCAATTAACAACAACATTCTGATCCATGAAAACAATAGAAGTGTAATAGATGCAAAGCAGAAACTATTCGCTGAAATGTGCTTAAACACTTTTTTATCGGGACTCAAAGAACCTTTGGGCTCGAACATTCGGTCAATGAGACCTGGATCTTTGTCTGAAGCGCTTTCATTCTGCATTCAGGAACAGAACATTTATTATACGAAAAAGACCTCGACGTACGTTCCAACTGTTGGTCAACAAAGATATTTACCGTTTAATTACCTAAACACTCCATCAGGACAAATAAATTCAATAAATAGATTTCAACAACCTTATGTTGTCACACAAACCCCTATTAGATCACCATACCCATATAACACAAATGTAATCAGAAATCCAGTTCACTTTTCTAATCGTCAGTCTAACACTCCAAGTAATGTCGTAACACAAGGACCACTGACCCGAATTAATACCCCTATAAACGCTTTTGGTCAAAAAAGACCACAATTTAATCCTAGATTACCCATAAACCCCAACATAGCCTACCAACAACGTCCTCAAACCGTTCCACCCCCTGAACCCATGGACATTAGTTCAGGTTATACCCATATAAGAAGACCAACCAGCAGCCAAACACATAGGACGGCAGGTGCATTCAGACCACATGAACTCCATAATATCGACACTACCTTGGATGAATACTATTGTTATGATCAGAACGAGACTATTGAACAAGACAATGATCTGGGCTATGTTTATCAGGATTGCAATTGCGACCAGAATTACATCGCCGAACAGCCCACCGACCAAGACAATTACACGGTCCATAATACGATCAATGAAGTAGATGATTCGGAAAATTTTCGGTTGAACGCCTCTGTATCCCAACCGGATACATAGATATTAACAGACACGGACAGACTCTACCCTATATCAACATCTCATCCCCGTTTGGCAGACCACTTAGATTCTTGATAGATACCGGTGCGTCGTCCTCATTTATAAATCCAGAATTTGTGAAACAGGAAGACTGTCAGACCTGCAACCCAATAACCATTACCACAATCTTAAACAAACATTCATTAAATAAGAAGATTAAGTTGCCACTGTTCGTAGAATTTAGAGAAAGAGGTGAAATGGAATTATTCGTTTTCAGATTTCACAATTATTTCGACGGATTGATTGGTCTCGACATTTTAGATACTTTAAAAGCTAAGGTTGATTTGGGTAACAAGACCCTAGTCACCAATAATTCTCCGATACCATTACAATTCAAACCAAACCTAACTTCTGATAAAATTCACATTCCTCCCTGCTCCAAGCTTATAACTAAAATCCCGGTAGATACTAATAATGGTGATTTTTTTCTGCAGAAGACGTTTTTACAGCCAAACGTATTTCTCTCAGAAGGAATATACTATGCGAAAAACTGGTACAGCCATGTAGAGATATCAAATATCTCGGATCAAGAAGAAATAGTATATATAGAACAACCTGTGAAGACGGTCCCCTATAACTCTCAAAACTATATTGAAGTTAATAATTTTAATATAGATTACGACACACCTACACCTATGACTACGGACAATCTGTCTACGATTTTAAGAACGAACCATTTAAATACCGAAGAGAGGAAATCTTTGTTATCACTTTGCAAGAAATTTGAGGATATATTTTTCAGAGAGGGGGAACCCCTAAGTTTCTCGAACCAGATAAAACACGCAATTAATACAACGGACGAAATTCCAATATACACGAAATCGTATAGATACCCGTATGTCCACAAGGAAGAAGTACGAAATCAGATAAATAAAATGTTAGAACAGGGCATAATAAGACCCAGTTTCTCACCCTGGAGTGCACCCGTGTGGATAGTACCAAAAAAGAGGGACGCTAGCAACACCCAGAAATGGAGGCTGGTTATCGACTTCCGTAAATTAAATGAGAAAACGATTTGCGATAAATACCCCATACCTAATATGAATGAAATTCTCGATAAATTAGGTAGGAGTATGTATTTTACGACCTTAGATCTTGCAAGTGGCTTCCATCAAATCGAAATGCTATCAAAAGATGTTAGTAAAACGGCATTTTCCGTAGATGGGGGGCATTTCGAGTTTGTTAGAATGCCTTTTGGTCTTAAAAATGCTCCATCGACCTTCCAAAGAGTCATGGACAATGTATTAAAAGACCTAATAGGTTCCGTTTGTTTGGTATATCTAGATGATATAATAATCTACTCCACCTCACTGCAAGAACATATGCAGAACCTTAAAAAGGTGTTTGAGAGACTAAGGCAAGCCAATTTGAAAATTCAATTAGACAAATCTGAATTTTTGCACAAAGAATGTGCTTTTCTTGGTCATATTATTTCCACTGAAGGAGTGAAACCGAACCCAGAAAAAATACACGCTATAAAAAATTTCCCTGTTCCTAAGACACAAAAGGCCATTAAATCATTCTTAGGGTTATTAGGTTATTACAGGAAATTTATTCGGGATTTCTCAAAACTGACAAAACCATTGACCGCATGTCTAAAAAAAGGTGGAAAAATTGTCTTTGATGACCGATATATGAAGACTTTTGAAATGTGTAAGAATCTGTTGATTAACGACCCAGTGCTTCAGTACCCCGATTTCACAAAACCTTTTAATTTGACTACCGATGCCAGCGACTTTGCTTTAGGCGCTGTTCTGTCACAAGGCCCAATTGGCAGTGACAGGCCGATTTGTTTTGCAAGTAGGACATTGACGGACACAGAAGTCAATTACTCAACGATAGAAAAAGAACTGTTAGCCATTGTTTGGGCAACGAAGTATTTTAGGCCCTATTTGTTTGGTCATAAATTCAAAATAGTGACGGACCATAGGCCGCTTACTTGGATAATGAGCCTTAAAGAACCGAATTCGAAATTGGTTAGGTGGCGACTTAAACTGGAAGAATTCGATTACGAGGTAATCTACAAGAAAGGAAAACTTAACACTAACGCGGATGCCTTGAGTCGAATCAAGATCGAAGAGCCTGAATCCTTGAAAAAAGTGGAAGTTAACATAACTGCTGCCGACATTACTGTAGCAACGGCTGGAACAACAGTTCACTCTGCCGAGGAAAACAGTGATGATGGAATTTCAATTTCCGAGAGACCGATTAACGAATTCAATCTGCAGATAATCTTGCAGAAGGTAGACAGGGATTCTCCAACGACCCTGGAAATGGTCTTCAAAAACAAGATGAGAAAAACTATAAGTAGACAAGAGTATAATGAGACAGATATGACCGACATTTTTAAACAATACATTACACCCAATAAACTTTCAGCGATAATGACAGACGACGATACATTCAGGACAGTTCAAAATATATACTCTAGGTATTTCGCTAATGGAAAAATTTACAAACTTATACGATGCAAAACTATATTAGAGGACATCAAAGATGCTGACGACCAGGACAAATTAATAAACAATTACCACATGACTCATAACCATAGAGGTATTCAAGAAACCTTAGAACACTTGAAACGTAGATTTTATTTTCCCAACATGAAAAATAAAATTACCCAATGTATCAACCACTGCAATACATGTCAGACGCTAAAATATGACAGAAAACCCCCGAAACCAAAATTTGAGAGACCCGAAATTCCAGACAAACCATTGGACATAGTCCATTTGGACGTATATTGTATTAACAGACATAATATTCTCACCCTGATTGACAAATTTTCTAAATTCGCATCAGCTTACCCATTGGAATCAAGGAACAGTATATCGATATTAAAAAGCTTCAAACACTTTATAAGCCTTCACGGCTTCCCGAGGAAGATTGTGTGTGACCAAGGTGCAGAATTTACTGCATCGATTTTCAAGGATTTTTGTAAGATTAACAATATTGAAGCCCATTATACCTCCTTCCAGCAAAGCTCTGGTAACTCTCCGGTAGAACGTTTACATTCAACCATTACAGAGACATACAGAATAATAGACCACAAATACAAAAATTCCGGACTTCCATTAGACCATGACGACATCCTGTCTGAAGTACTCATGACGTATAACAATTCAATTCACTCTGCCACTAAATTGACTCCATTTGAACTGTTTTACGGTAGAACACTCGAGTTTGAAAAGAAATTAGACTATGACACGCAACATGACTATTTAATTCAGATGAAAAAGTTTCAAAACGAATTATATCAAATTGTACGAGAAAAACTGACAAAGGACAGTCATAAGCGAATCGACAATTTAAACCACAGTAGGGAAGAACCGGAAACATTTAATGAGGGTGAAAGCATATACAGAAAAGAGTGTAGGCGAAATAAGGTTACCCCTAGATACTCAAAAAGAATTGTTAAGAAAAACAATAGAGTAACTCTTCTTACTGATAACGGACAAAAACTCCACAAATCTAAATTGAGACGAAAACGTAAAACATAAAACTTATATTTTCCTTTCCCTTTCTCAGGCTTGCCCTTACAAGAGCAAACGTCACAGTAATTGATATACCAGACACACAGGGATTAATTCCATTGAAACTTGGTACTGCTAGATTAGTGACAGACTACAAACACCTGATTCATATTGTAGACCTTCAAGCCTATATGGATAATGTCGAGAGAATTGGAATTACACTTGGACAGATTAAACCAATATACTTGGCTAAGACAGCATTGGAAACGACGAAATCAAAATTCGATGGACTTAGGGCAAAACTAGACTTACTCATACCAAGAACTAGACCAAAAAGAGGACTCGTAAATGCCCTTGGGTCTACAATAAAATTTATTACAGGAAATATGGACTATTCGGATGCGGAGAGAATTAATAATGACATTAACGAATTATTGGCGAAGAATAACAGATTGAATGCGACATACAGCCAGCAAATGATTCTGAATTCTAATATGATTCAAAGATTCAGGAACATAACAAATCATATTAACGCTGAGCAAGAAATCATTACAAAATCTATTCGGGATATCCAGGAACGGAGTAGAAATACACTCAACCCTACCATTAACACCCTCATACAAATTCAACAGCTAAACCAAATAAACTACAACATAGACATATTGACACAACACTTTAATAACATTGCTGAAGCAATTGTATTATCCAAATTAAACATTATTCCCAAATTAATACTGGACCCTTTAGAATTAACACAAATTCACGGATCACTAAACAATACAATAGACATCATTTCCCCAGAACACATATACGAACTTTTAGAATTAACAGCATACTACAACAATACGAATATTATATTTAATATACAAATTCCCACTATAGCAAACAATTCATATACAATGTATCACATTATTCAAACACCAATTAATAAAACCCTACAAATAATAAGCGATGAATTTGCATTAGTTAATGATAACAAATTGATATTGTACGAAGAAAAATGTAAGAAAATAGAAGATATATTTTACTGTAAACACCTAAATAAAAATAAATTCAAAATAAACAATGATTGTATAATAGACATAATACACAAACACAATACATCCTCATGCCATCTACGGGATATTGGAAAAAAAGTTAACATAGAAACCCCTGAGGAAAACTATCTCCTCCTTACTAATTTCGCACCAACAGAATTGACAACTATATGCGAAAATCTTACAGAAACGTATATAATAAGCGGAACAAAGCTGATCTACTTCCCAAATTGCATGATCGCCGTAAACAATATATGGTATAACGGAATTATAGATCAGTACTGGGATACGAGATATTTAATCGAATTTGGAACAGTCTATAACACTACCATAATTTCGCTTTCAAAAGAAGACAAGATTACCATACCGAAACTAAACGAATACCGATTTCAAAACATGAGATCGATAGAGAACCTGCAGAAAACTACAGAAAAACATGCAATTTTTACATACTCAACATTAGGATCAATGATGATCACGCTTTTAGCGATAATCGGAATTATAATCGCAAGACGACCAACAATCAAAACGTATAAAATCACCCAAAATGTAAATGAAGCTCCGATCGTGGACACTCCAAAATCCCTTTGGCCGTCACTTCATTCTAAGGAGGGAGGAGTTACGGGTTACCCCTAACACAACACCTAACACAACAACACACAACAACCTCTAACACAACAACAACACATACACTCCTACATATAAACACACATATTTCAAAATTCACTTTAATTTCATTATTTGGCACTCGTGTCAACACTACATCCGTTACAATAACTACATGTACAATCACATACATACTACATATATTTCAATAATTTAAAATATAAACATATTGTAATTTCACCTCAATATTTCCAAATAAAATGTCTGAACTACATCCGTTAAATTGTTTCACACGGTAAATTATCAATTCTGCATAACTGTAAATCAAATGTATGTTGTTTAGTTTTGCTGACTATCAAATAACGTAAGATATCAATTCTGCATAACTGTAAACAAAATGTATGTTGCTTAGTTTTGCTGACTAGCAAATAACGTAAGATATATTAGGGCAATAATGTATGGAGTTTTCAGTTTGAATCTGTCATTGAAAGAATAAAGTAATGTTCCTGTAATAAAAAAAAAGTGCTTTGTTTTTTTTTATTTCAAAGACGTAACTCCCGCGCTACATGCATGAGTACGCTCAGGATGCGATGACGTACGTGCGGAATTACGGATGCCCGGACTTATTCATCACGTTCACTTGCAATCCGAAATGGCCTGAAATTACGAATCTGTTTCTGACAGGACAAACATCCAGCGATCGACATGACATAACACGAGTGTTCAAACAAAAGATTAGAGTACTCATGGATTACATCGTTAAGCAGAAGGTTTTTGGCATAATCCGTTGTTGGATGTACTCAGTTGAATGGCAGAAGCGTGGTTTACCACATGCACGCATTCTGCTTTGTATGCTCGACAAGATTCGACCAGATCATATTGATTCGATAATTTCTGCCGAAATACCAGATCCAGAAACTGATCCGGAGCTGCATTCCGTTGTGGCAACGAACATGATCCATGGTCCTTGCGGATTCCACAACCCAGACTCGCCGTGCATGGAAAACGGGAATTGCACAAAGCGTTTTCCCCGTCCGTTGGTGGCTGACGCAATCAGTGGAATCGACGGATATCCAATGTATCGGCGTCGTTCTCCAGATGATAATGGCAGATCAATAGTGATAAAAGTGACGATGTCGTCGTCGATAACCACTGGATCGTTCCATATTGTCCGCTTTTATCGAAACGTTCTCAACCCATTGCAATGTTGAGTACTGCAACTCCATTAAATCCTTCAAATACGTTTGCAAATATGTGAACAAAGGGAGCGACATGGCGGTATTTGGCATTGTCGAACCGAATGCAAACGACGAAGTGACGAAATTTCAACTTGGACATTATGTGAGTTGTAACGAGGCAATTTGGCGGCTGTTTTCATTTCCGATTCATGAACGTCAACCGACTGTTTTACATTTGGCAGTTCACTTGGAGAACGGCCAGCGAGTCTGCTTTACGGACGCAAATGCAGCGCAAAGAGCAGAACGACCTACTGCGACAACGTTGACAAATTTCTTTTCGACACGCGAAATCAATCCGTTCCCAAGGACTTTACTCTATTCGGAAATGCCATGCTGTTATACATGGAATGCTGCATCGAAGAGGTTTCAATGTCGAAAGAAACGTGATGCTGTTGCTGGCTTTGCTGATGTCTATTCGACCGATGCTTTCGGACGAATATACACAGTTTGTCCACGCCAAGTCGAATGCTTCTATCTTCGCTTGCTTTTAGTGAACATTAGAGGCTCTACATCCTTCGATTTCCTGCGTACTGTAGATGGTGTGCTATGCGTCACTTTTCGGGAGGCATGCCATCGTTTGAATTTGCTCGAAAACGATACACATTGAATGAATACACACCGAATCAAATTCGCACACTGTTTGCGATCATCATAGCCACATGTCATCCACCGAACCTGACCGAATTGTGGGACAAATATAAGGACGAGATGGCTGACAACATTTTGCACAGAGTTCGCACGACAACTTTGAATTTCGATCTTGAAATTAACGATGAGATGCGCAACAAAGCATTAGTACTGATCGAAAACATGTGCGTGCTCATGTGGGGCAGTCTGATGTCGACATTGGGAATGCCAGCGCCAAATTGTTCGATGAACGATGCATTCAATCGGAATCTGCAACGGGAGCAAGAATATGATCGAGATGAGTTGGCCGAAAGAGTCCGAACAAATGTGACACTGTTGAATGCCGAGCAGAAAAACGTGTACGATTCGCTGATGAAGGTTTTTGACGATGGAATGGGAGACATTAACTTTCTCGATGCTCCCGGTGGGACAGGCAAGACATTCGTTATTTCATTGATTCTGGCAACAATTCGGCTAAGATCTGAAATTGCGTTGTCTGTTGCATCCTCTGGCGTTGCTGCCACATTGGTGGAAGACAGTCGAACTGCACATTCCGCTTTAAAGCTGACGATTAATCTTCTCACGGTGGACAAGCCAACGTGCACAATGACCAAGAATTCGGTGACACCAAAATTGATGCGAGAATGCAAAATCATCATTTGGGATGAATGCACGATGGCGCATAAGCGAGCTTTGGAGGCAGTTGACTGAACATTGGAGGATTTGCGAGGTGATTGAAGACATTTTGGTGGGGCTATGATATTGTTTTCCGGATATTTTCATCAAACGCTTCCCGTCATCCCGAAATCTACTGCTGCCGATGAACTTAATGCATACCTGAAATCGTCGTCTTTGTGGCGGCATGTAAAGAAGTTTAAATTGGCCACGAACATGAGAGTTGCGTTGCAGAATGACTTAAGGGCTCTTGAATTTGCGAGACAACTGCTGGCGCTTAACAATGGCTAAATTCCTGTCGATGTTTCCACTGGGTTGACATCGTTCCCGGCAAATTTTTGCGAGTTCACATCGTCGAAGGAGGAATTTTTGAATTCGCTTGATGTGCCAGGAACTCCGCGGCATAATTTACGGCTGAAAGTGGGATCGATCATAATCATGTTGCGGAATCTGAATCCTTCGATCATCAAGGACAAATTCAATGGAGAGGAAGTCCTTATCCAACGAATTCCGATAATTCCAACTGATCTTCCATTCCAGTTCAGCGGATTCAGTTCCCCATTCGATTGGCTTTTGCGATGACAATCAATAAATCGCAAGGCCAATCGTTGGAAGTCTGTGGGATTAACCTCGAATTTCCCTGTTTTTCGCACGGTCGGCTGTACGTTGCCTGTTCGCGTGTTGGGAAACCGTTTTCGTTGTCTGCTTTTGCGCCGGAAAACAAATCAAGAAACATTGTTCGTCATATCGCTCTTTACTGATTTCGATTATATTCAAGTAAATCGCATTAAAATTTGAACTATCTGTGTTTTATTATTACTCCGGAGTTTATCTGAAGGCGTTAAATTGTAGCGAGTCAAAGTTCGCCGGGTCCGCTAGTATTTTTAAATTATTTGGTAGAAGAACAGACAAAATCTTTTTGATAATGGATGTGCCTAGTGAAATATCGGCTGCATGAAATAACCCCCACATTTTTTCCATACATTTTTGGGTGTTATTTCATTATGAAATAACCCCCAAATTTTGGGGCTTATTTCATTTTTCTGGGGATTATTTCGTTTTTCAATTTGGGTGTTATTTCATAATGAAATAACCCCCAATGAAATAAGCTCCAAAATATTTTTTTGGGGTTTATTTGATTTTGTAAAAAAAATTGGGTCTTATCTCATCACATGTGGGGTTTATTTCATTTTTAAAATTTGGGGTTTTTTCATTTAAAATACATTTGCTTTTGGGGATTATTTCATTTTTTTCGGGGATTATTTCATTTTGTTAAATTAAGGTTTTTGTCGTTTGTTGACACATTTTAGAAAATATTGTAACTGTTCTTCATTAAAACATTGCTTTTACATATCTTTGTCAAACCCATTTAGTGTAATTTGTTATCAGTCTCAATTGGAATTTTGACCGAAACAGTCATTTAAGAATGGAGTTTGAGTTATTGGGTGGGAAAAGAATAAATAGTGTTCTGTTGTATTCATTGAATGATTGCCAGTTATATGCAAAAAAGTCTGTCTACGGTGAAAAACAATATTATGAGTGTTATAAAAATAATTGTAAAAGCCGAGTTGTTTTGGAAAGGGGCACATTTTCGAAATGTCGCAAGTTCGTGGACCACAACCACGGAGATCAAGAATCGACATATAGGGAACTGAAAGCACTCAGGAACATTAAACGAAAATGTGAGAACTTTGACACAGCCATTGGAGAACAAAATGTTTTAAGCGGCATAAGAAAAACGTTTAAAAATGTTTGCCAAAGGTAATTTGAAGGGTGGCGTGCCATAACGTCCATGGCCATAAGGTCACTAGACTAATCGGGCACAGTTGAAAGTGTCTTAATGTCTAGAATGTTATGACACTTGCGTGTAAGAAAACAATGTTTTTGTTCCTCTGCCAACCCCCCTATTTTCGGAGTTATGGGCCACACAAATTTCGAACATACGGTATGGGGCACGTTTCCATAAGTGGTGAATTTCTGACAAGGGGATTAAAATACCTTTCTTCCTTATTTCGGTTTCTTTAAAAAAAACTATCGAGATATTTTTTTTTAAGAAGTACAGAATTATATTAAAAGAATCGCGACTTTTTTTTAAGCCGATCGATTTTTTTGAAATAATATTTAAATTTTTATTTTCATAATTTTTTAAATTTTTTTTTAAATAATTTTTCGCCTGCGGTGATTTTTTTTCACATCCTATTTCAATGTGTCACTATAAAAATTTAAATATTATTTCATTATAAAATACTAATAAATACTATTTCATGCTTGCAGCAATATTTGAAATTGTTATTGCGTTTTGTATTGGTATATAGACTTTGGTTAGGTAATTTTTTCGGTACATTTTTAAATTTGGAGGTTATTTCATTTATGGTGTTTGCATTCCTCATTTTGGGGGTTATTTCATTTGGTTTGGGGATTTTTGCATTGGGAGTTATTTCACTTTTCTTAATGAAATAACACCCAAATTTTGGAGTTTATTTCATTTCGCATTTGGGGTTTATTTCATTTAGCTTGGGTGTTATTTCGTTGGGGCTTATTTCATTCTTTTTGGGGATTGTTTCATTTGGGGGTTACTTCATTTTTTTCTTGGGAGTTATTTCATTTGGGGGTTATTTCATGCAGCCGAAATATCTTATGTACAGCCACATTTCCGCAAAATCTCTTCGCTATGGTGCTATTATTAGTTTTTCCAGCACCCTGCTTCGATCGTTCACTAGAGAAATGTTTATTGAATTTTTACTTACTCGTAATTGTGCTCATAAGTAATTGATTCATTTAGTGTCTGAAAATTCTTCTGCATCCTCTTACATATTGTGGCAGTGATATGATAAAAAAAAAACTTGTGATGAGTACCAAACAATTTCGTTTTTGATATAAATTTCTGTTGATTCCGACTTTTTAATTTTAATGCTATCTTGTCTAAAACTGTCAAGTATTGATAGTCAGTGCCTAATAAGAGCTTCTTTCGCCTGTAGAAGTGTTACCATTCTGCAATAGTGAGTTGATGATGATCCAGATCAGCCAAAAAAGGCTTTAACTCAGTATAATAAATTAAGTAATAAACATACATGCGTCAGTAATACTTAATCTCATAGTTGGTTGCCGTAATCGTTAGGCAGTATATAGGAATTCGTCGCATCATCATTTTGCAAGTAGTGTTAGGATATGTGGAAGTCGGATTACTTCCATATTTTTCGTATTGCTTATTTGCTGGACGGAGTGAATCATCACATTTTGAAGCTTTACAGGGTTGCCCATATTCGACGGACCCATGTTTTTAAAAAAAAAAT
>JAHXMU010000751.1:691098-725596 GCA_019455685.1 Philornis downsi
ATAATAATAATAATAATAATAATAATAATAATAATAATAATAATAATAATAATAATAATAATAATAATAATAATAATAATAATAATAATAATAATAATAATAATAATAATAATAATAATAATAATAATAATAATAATAATAATAATAATAATAATAATAATAATAATAATAATAATAATAATAATAATAATTTAAATTATCTGGCAGCCCTCTACAGAAATAACAAACAAATAAACGGACAATGTGTATGATGGCTGTGTACTATAGTATCCTGACAATCTTGCCAAAAAGCGTATGAAAGATTATACACGTTTTGTTATGACGCTTCATCGCTGCTACTACTCAGCGTCACATAACACGCCACAGAGACGATAGCATTTATTCACGGCTTATGATATTAATTCATAAAATTTGGCATACTCGTATCTTATAAGTTTTCTAATTAGAAAAAATTATAAAATTTAGAGCCAGTTTATATAATAGCAACATTGTTTTTTTCATAGTTTACGAAAACTTTTACACATTTTTTAAAAACGCTGTTTCTAAACAATTTCCTCCGTAGACGATTCAAAAGGAACAAACTGGAATTTATGTTCACCTTAGCAATTTGAATAAAAAGCGTTAGCAACTGGGCGTTTATAAAACGTGTACAAACTTCCCTTTATAATCAAAACTTTTAAAAATAATATTGACGTTATGTCCGTTATTCGTTTTGTAAAAACACCTGAGAAATAAATGTTGATGCCTGCAGAACGAATGCATTGGGAGGAACATAGCTTATAAAATTTGCAAGTGTTTTTTTTAAATTAGTCTCGCATTTTGACAGAAAACACAAACAGTCAGTGTTACCAGAACAGAATTTTGCACTTTTTATACAGTCTGTATAGCGATAACCGCCGTAAATCGTTATCCAACTTCTTAAAATTTGGCACAGCCTAATATTTTGCTTGGCCGTACCCTGCAACAACCCAAATTTGTGACCGCATTATTACAATTCCATTATTTCATAATTCCCAGTAAAATTTGAAAAAAAAAAAACAATTAACCCCACCTCTTCTGTCGTCTCCCATATAAATGCACGAATTAGCACACTCTCTTGGCTTCATATCTTTCAACCGGTTGCATACAATTTAGTGAAATTTAGCACAAGTTGATCGATGAAAACGGAGAACTTTGTCACATCCATTTTGGTATCTCACCTACAAACTAAAAGATTTTTCGAAATTCAATCTATCCGCTGTAATTTCTAATCATTCGACTGTAATTGTTTAGATTTATATCCATAATGTGTTTTACAATTCTCTATAATATCGGAGAAAATCAATAAAGCAACCATGCCCCTTCTGGTACCTGGTATCGTATATATTTTTACCTCCATATATTTCAATCGGATGTACCAATTTTGATCAAATTTGTCATATGTGTGTTGTTAGTTTTCACTAAATTCAAATCAGAAAGAAGAAATTGCTTTGTAATGTTGCTAAAAAACAATTGTCAATGATTCTGAATGAATGTAAAAATGTAGAGGCCTGTCTTTTAAAAATATCAATTTTATATCAGTCCTGCTAATAAAAATAAAAATTTTTCAGAACGAAAATATATTAGAATTACAAAGACTACGCGAACAGTTAGTTGTTCGATTGTTTGACAAACGAATTGAACGATTCAGATTATGCAGATTAAACATACTACTATGTCTCAAAAGTAAGACCGTTATTATTTATTTAACTATCTTCAGAGCGCGATGCTATTCACGTTTTTTCTCTTCAATCGACACAAAACAGCGTCCCAGTAGCATTCATTTGACTTTAGGAAATAGCTAGAAATTATACGGTGCTAAATTTGGAGAAAACGAGGAGTCAATGCAGTGTGAGAAGGCGCATTATCGTGGTGCAAGCACATAGGGGGGTTTGAGCATAAGTCAGGCCTCCTTTTACCAATATCTTCATGTAAACGACGCCTAACACCCAAAAACTATTCCTTTCGCTTTTATTACTTCACAGTGATAAAAGAAAACTCTCAGCATAATCTTGATAACGATAACTATTTGGCGCTATCTTATCGGTTTTATTCCACCTTTGGCATGGTATTCACTCAATTGGTACGTTGTTTCCGAATCATAAACGAAAACCAAAATATTTTTCAAAAAAATTGTTTATGCAAATTGTTTCGAGAAGGTCTGTTCACCTTTTGGGATATTCTAAACACTGTTTAAGTTCAAATAAAGACGATTAATCTGTTTCTCCTGCAAATTAGTGTAGTCGAATTATGTTTACCAAGAGCTGCAAACTAGCTCCGAATCAATGAACGGATTGGACACAACCAAAGCATTTTTCATCCTGTGAACCGCATCATTGAAATTAATCAATGCCTCCAAAAAATTATGAGTCTATCGGAAAACCGTACACGTATACTATGTAAAAATCGTGGTTCGACTTACGTCAATTGTTTTTTCATGTGATGCCATAAAGGCAATTTTTGACATTTAAATTTTAATGTGTCCCATGGGAATGTTCGGTTAAAAGTAATTTGAAAGATTGCCACATTTTGGAACGTTAATGTTCTTAAAGTGGCAACAAATGTCCTTGCATCCCAAGAACTAGATATTGGAGAGTAACTCACGTTCAGTGAGCGTACATGCATTCTATTTAATACTCACTAAGCTCACTGGGATAATGCAATTTAACGACTATTGTGAACGTCGTAGTTTAAGAAGCATTTTTGTCATTTATATTATTATTACTATTGTTATTATTGTTCCCACGTTGTTTTTGTTTTGTTTTGTTTTTTTTTTTTTTTTTTTTGCTAAAAATGTGTACCTAACTTCCAATAATGACTAATGACATAGCAATTAGCATACCTAAATTAAGATTAGCAATTGCTGCAAATCGATTCGATTTTGGACTGAACCCTTTAGTTTTGTAGTTCAAATGCGCTAAAAACCACATTTTAATTGCTGAACCATTGGGATGAATCACTGAACTAAAATAAATTTGGCGTGATTTGCAGCTCGGGGTTTTTCATATACATCCTCCGCTGATCTAAAAACAAATTCGGAGTTCATGCTCAGTAATATTAGCATAATAGTAAGAAGCACTGTGCTAATGGTTTTGCTCTAAATTCAGCATGATGCGTCCGTAGCTCAAAGCAAATGTGTAGCAAAAATAAATCTTTATTTGTAATCTTTATTTAGCATAGTTGGAATGATTCGACTTACGTCAAAACTGCACAGTTTTGTTCAATATCTTGTTATTTTGAAGGTGATTCCATTATACTTCTTTCTTAGTATTCCTCCTCACAATTTTTCCTGAGGCAACATTTTTAGCAGCAAAATTATTCGCCACAGACAGGAACAGGTGGTAATCACCTGGTGCCAAGTTAGGAGTATAAGGCTTGCTGATCGTCTGCACCGGCTCACAACAATTCGACCACAACCGTTTTCGCTTGATGTTGTCGACGAAACCAAAATTACGCATGATTGGCAGGACCATAAACAGTACCCACACTTTCAGTAGACTGGCTTACATTAGCCTCTATCGAAGAAGAAATGTAAAATATGAAATATTTTCCCTTTTCCGGTGCCCATGTCCGACGAGCGATCAAACAATACTGAGTCAATCAGTCAGAATCCTGTCTGAGTAGTTGTTTGAGTACGAACTCTTGATTGGACCGAAATACGGATTACCAATATAGTTTAATAGAAAAATAATGGATTTACTTTCACAATACTTTACTTGTTAAAAAAGTAACAAAGCAATAGTAAAATACACCAGATTAATAAGTGATCGTTCCATTAGGCGGCAGTATAATACGTGTGACGTCGATATATATATAATACGTGTGATTCGCCACTTCCAAAACTAGTACTTTCTAATCGATATATGGTCCCGATATCGAACTTCAGTTGAACTTCAAATTCTCTCTCCAGCCTAGTCGTAAGATTGTCATCGCAATCTAAAAAAAATAATTCCAACGAAATCAGAAATAAGTAATATTGTACAAATTGATACCCTTAACGCCATCATAACATTTACAAATTGAAAATAAGGTTCATTCGCTGCCAATACTTACATTTCAAATTATCATTTAATTGCACAGGTGCAAGGACGTTCTTCATGTTTAATCGCTTTTAGTCAATGCTTTTTTTTAATCGAGAATGTACAAATTTTTCGCAAAGATTCTTATTTTTTTATTGCAATGTTTTTCATTGAAATGCAAATTGTTCGTAAAGTTAAGTTCATAAAAGGCAGCAATAAAATAGTTCAAAACAGATCTATAAATATTAAAAACTGGGAATATTAACTAGTTATAACGGATTAAATCTATTAGTAATTAGCTCTGCGCCGGCTATTGCGAACTTGATTGGCCAAACAGCAAGCAAAAATGAATGCCACCAACTGAAATTGAATGTATCGAAATAAGAATGTTGGTCACTTTTCATATTTTGTGGGAAATGGTTTCCAAAAATGTCCAACTCACCTCAACGCCTGCGACACCTAAACCAGCGTAACGGATGATATCAATGTTCTTCTCCCAGAATTTCGCAAACGCCCTGGAACAGCCGGGTCGTGTCATAGCATCGACAGTACTACAGGAAGTGGCAGTGGCGCCGCAACAGGAGTTAGGAATTTTTTCTCCCGCAGTAGCGTAATCGGTGAAGTAATTCTTGCCGCAACAATTGAACTATTCAAAATAGGCAGCAAGTGAATAGAGTGTTTGTTATATTGTGCCTTTTCAAAACATAGAGCTACTCAGTAACTTTAATGGCGAATGTCAAACTTACGCTTATTTGAAGACCATCCATGACTTTCTGATCGACTTTATGTTGATCCCAAATGGTCTTGACCACATTTTCCATTGTGGTTAGAACTTGTTGACGTTGTATCCAAATGAATATCACCAGAGCCAATTGGCATATGAATAGCATTAGCATTATGACTGAGTACTGAAAATATACGAAAACGAAGACATCCATATCAATTTCAATCGTCATTGCGGTGTTCAACACCTACCGTCATGGTGCAGCATGAGTTCTCGCGAATAGCACCACAACATCCCAAGAATGCAATGATGAAGATGATGCAGCCCAAAACTAAGATGGCAATGGGAACACTGTTTGTCTCCACGTTGTTTGGCAGATTGGAAATATCACTTATGTTTGAGATCATGAGTGATCCAAACACGATAAGAAGAATACCACATACCTGGAAGGAGGAAATTTATCATTGAGATTTTTGTACTTACTTACAATGAAAATAGTTATATTTATTTCACACCTTGAAACAGTTAAAAACTTAATTAATTATCTAATTTTACACACAATGTGGGCGTTACGCATGTTTTTTTGTGTGAATATGGGTATAGTATGTGAGTGTAATTTCTCTAAGTGTATATTCTAGAAAGATCATCATAACCGCTCCCAGAACATTCAAGTATGATATGTGTAATCTCTTTCCCTCTTTATCTGTGGGTGGGACTTTTCTAGAATTAACTCTATGGTAAACAACACTATTCTGTAAATATGTTTGTCTTTGTTGCACCCATTATGTAAATATGTATGTGTTCTCTCTCTGAAATATCGTAGCATTTTCTAGAATAAGTCCTTTTAGTATAAATAGAGCAACTTTGTACCTTTGAATGGGATTAATAAAGTTAACGTTGACGTGGAAATACGTTCCACAATACCAAATGGGTGAGTATAAAGTACCTATATATGTGAAGTGTACGAGTATATGAGTAGTATTGCTCTATGAGGGTTGTACTTTCACTTTCAATTCATTCGCATTGCTTTGCACGAGCATCACCAAGCGTGGACTCATTTAAACTCAATTATTCATTTTTGTCATTAATAGAATTTAGTGAAAATGTAATATGAATTAAAACCATATATTTTTTGAATTTCTTAATGTAGTGACATTTATAGGCCACTTTGTATAGCTAACTGAAATCATTGGTGTCGCATGAAACATAAACTGCAAGAGCTACATAACGACATCGAGGAAATTGTATTAACTGGGGCATGTTCGTGTTTCAGTAAGAAAAAAAATATGACAACAGTTAGATGGACTAGGCGATACCATTTAGGAGATGAACCGTAGCAGACGACACGCATCTAAATATTTCCTTTGTGCGGCTTATACTTAAGAAAAGTTTCTCTTTTTTTCCTATTGTGACCAAAACATCACGTTGGGAAACACTAAACTTTGTTAACCAAGTTGCGGCAGTGTACGTGGATGGCGAACTTGTAGAATCGACTAATCATCACTCTAATTAAATTAAAATATCACACTTCTTGTCTGTGCTCATTGCTTGAATAATTACAGTTTAAGTTTAAGTTTACACCAAAAATCGTGTTCTAAAATGAGATAATCCAAATATGTACCTCCGAAAGTACATACATACTATACACATATGACAAACTACTATAGCAAAATGTTACTAGCTAGATCCGTGTTATAGGCCTATTTTTAAACTTTAAGCAGCAGAGCAGCAAACTTCTACCTTTATTACTTTAAATCAGTTAATGTATAAGTCATTAAACGCGTTAAGGGATAAAAATGTCTCCTTAGAAAACAGTCAATGAGCATTTAAAATTGTGACTATTTAGTAATGCGTGACTTTGGAACATAAAAAACAATAGAATGAAAAGGAGCCCGAAAGATAAAATGGAAGTACATACAGGCCAACAACTTTTCTTCGTGAAATACATTTGGAAAATGCGAAATGTATAAGAATAAAAGATTTACAGATTTTACACAACTAATCAATTTGTTGAGTAAATGGCAAATGTGTAGCATGACATATTTGATGTATTGCAACAGATATGTAATACAAGTATGACAGTGGTGCAATTTTCATTACGTGACGAAAGTCGAGACGTTTGCAGGTATAGGCTGTTTTGGTCAAAAAATTACGGTAGGCCCGGGATGTTTTGTGACTCTAATATAGTGCATTCGTTTACTTGATAAACTGGTTATTTGAACTTAACCGACTGCCACAGTGAACGAATCATCGCCGAAGAACAATCTAACCGATTAATAAATGCGTCCGGTGTACCTTTTCTAAATAGCCAATAACGAAATTAACTGCTTAAGTTTTTTTTTTTGTTGGAAATAATAGTGAATTTCGTAAATACTCACAAAGAAGACGTTTTTCGGATTCAGAGACAAGTTCATCTTCAGATACCTTTGTACCTATATCGATGCTATTGGCACCTCATTTCGTATACACATATCTACGCATATATCTCGTACTTATAAGCAGGTCATGCATACATGATTTGGTTATCAATCGAAAATATGCGGTTTTTATTCTATTTCATTAACAACGGAAATGGACGATTGGTTTTCCTTAAAAAATGTCCATTAACCTTATGTATATTTGACATAATTGTCCCAATTTGAGGTTAATTTTATGATTTTATCCACCATGCTATGTTTGCTGGAGCTACTTGTAAAGTAGTCTTTAGTTTCATATGTACGATGTTGCATTGCATTTTTAATTTCAAATATTTCGCTATTATCTGGTATGTAAACTATGCCCAATGTGGATAAAATTTTTAATATTCACTGAAAAATGTAAACACATTTAAAGCAGCTTAGTTTTACACAAACTGAAAGTGTTAGATCGCAGTTTCGTATACTATTGGCGACTGAATTGAATAACAACACTTGGGTAAATGTACAAATTTAGACTGGCTTATCGGCACCCCCCTTCTGGTGTCTTCCATATAAATTATCTAAAGTAGCCCATATTTTTCTCTCTCAATAAATTTTTTAAATTCTATATAATTAGGCGAAAGATATTAAGTTGCAATAAATATAAGTTATAATAAATAAGTTCAGTAAGTTACATTTTAATTTCCTTTATTTCGCTCTAATTCAGATCAATTATTATTAAGAATTTTGAGACTTACCACACTCTCTCTGGCATTTCGCACCCTTTGCATCAGCGCATAAGGACTACAATTTTTATATTGGTTTAAAGAAAATTTAAATACAGTTTTTAAGTAAGGTGAAATAAATGTTTTCACAATTGTCTACATACAGTTTACCAGACAGGAGATCATCTTTCAAGACAGTTTTCATATACATATAATATAGATAGGTATATTTTAAGCTAAATTCTAAATCAAAATGAGCCATCATAGTTAGCTTTACTAGGGCGTTCCCAAAACCAGACGACCTGACGTATAGATGGTGCCGGTAGTTTGAAAAAAATTATTTTGGGGAAAAGTGGCAACCGTATAAAACATGTGTTTTAAGTTTCAAGGCGCCACGTTGTTTAGTATTTTTATTTGAGCCATCAAAATTAACCGATCTCAGTGAATTTGTAAACATGGAAAAATTTCATCTCAGTCCAACCAATACTATAGCCGAGCTAGATTTCACTTTGGGGGTCTACTCACTTAGTTTACGACTGTAAAATATTGGGTAACAGAGTTTAAACGAGGCCATACGAGCTGAGAAGGCGAACACTGCAGTGGTCGACCAATTGAGGTGTCCACGTCAGACACGATTAAGAAAATCCACAAAATGGTATTAGATGATTGTCGGCTGAAGGTGCGTGAGCTAGCTGAAATGATGGGCTTTTCAAAAAAAGCTACATATCGTATACATATTGGCCGAAAATTTGAAGATGAGAAAGCTGTGCGCAAGATGGGTGCCACGCTTGCTTTCAAAATGCAAAAACAGCGTCGTGAAGATATTTCAGTAGAGTGTTTGGCGATGTTTCACCGCAATAAAGTCAAATTATTGCTTCGATTTATAACCATGGATGAGACATGGATCCACTACTTCACACGAAATAAGGGAAAGGAAAGTCAAAGCAGTGGACTGGAATGGGAGAATCGTGTCCAAATAGGGCGAAGACGGTACCATCTGCAGGCAAGGCCATGGCGTCGGTTTTTTGGGATGTGCATGGAATTGTTTTTATTGATTATCTTCAACTTTTTTGCGTCTTCTTTATTACGTCGACTAGTTTTAGGACCGCCCTTGTAAAACACAATTGAATGTTTTGAATAAAAATCATGTCCTTTGTAAAATAAAAGTTGATAAGTGTTTTGTTACTTGAGCATGATTTCTGTTGTTCTTTGATATAAACAATTCGTTTGTTTGTTTGTTATTTCTATAATATATAAGATTTTCGTTATCTGTCGTTTTTTGCGTTTCTTTTGTCATCAATATCATCTGGCAAAATTTAATTAATGAGGGAGATATAATCAAACTTTGTTCATTTATACGATCAAAGACTAAGACTACAGGAAGCGATAGAGCGCTATGCACAAGTTTCCTTGACCCACTCAAACCATGAATGATTGTAGCCTACACTATGTTTATAAAATGTTTATAGAGAGACAAGCAAATAGTCAGAAAGGCATAATTTTTTTCGTATCACAAATGTATCTATCTCAAAAGGTAAAAAATTACAAGACGCCAAAGTTTGCTAAGTATTTACAAATTTTGCAAAAATTTCCAACTGGTTAACCTAATAGGGTGTAAGTAGTTGGAGGATACTGTCCTTTGTATCATTAGAAAGTGGAATAGAACAACTAACTAACATGTGTGAGTCAGGCAATAGTTATTAAATTTTAGCGATTTTGTTAGATGAGAAAATTATATTAACACGACATTTAACTCTACTATAATGATACACGAATACGGAGGAATAATATTTCAAAGTATCTCGTAAGCCTATAATGACATGCCGTTTGTATTTACATTCTCCACCATACAATTGGGGTATAACAAATTTGTCACTGCACTTATAAAACTTGAAAAGTAGTGATGAAAAAATGAAAGAATTTGCTGATCATCTGGAAGAAGTATTTACTCTTAACTTTACAATCTCTCGTGTGAATCCAACGATCATTAGCCCAATGGTCACAAATTCCATGAAAATAAGTCTATCTCTCTTAAAGGAAAATGTTCTCTCGTTGAAAATGAATAAATCTCCTGCACACGATAAAATAACAGCGAAAATGATTTCAGAACTCCCCCACAAATTAGTTTTACTTATATTTAATGCTATACTTCGAATTGGATACTTTCCTCGATCATGGAAGCTGTCTGAAATAATAATGATCCCAAAACCTGGAAAGGAATTTGTGACAGTTCCTTTCCAGGTTTAGGGATCATTATGGGTCCTATCGACCCATAAGTTTACTCTCTATTTTACCTAAACTGTTTGAAAAGATCTTTCTCCAAATTTTGTGCCCCCATATTGAAGCAAACCATGTAATACCCATGCACCAGTTTGGGTTTCGATAGAACAAGTACACCGTATAGTAACCCAGACCAGAAAAACATTCGAAGATCGGAAATATTGCTCAGCTCTCTTTATAGACATCTCCCAAGCCTTTGATAAAGTGTGGCATGAAGCCAAGCTGCTGGAGAGCTATCTAAAGGATCGATCTTTTGTAGCAAAGTCTATAGACTCTGTTTCAACTCAAAGAAAAGTTTCAGCAGGAGTTCCACAGGGCAGTATACTGAGCCCTATACTATATACCATCTACACCTCTGACATGCCTGTTCAATCCCTAAATCAAATTTCAACTTTCGCTGATGGCACTGCATTCATGAGCATTAGCACTTGCCCATTAATGACTTCTAGGCAACTGCAGTCTCATATACATACATTAGAATCTTGGCTCGAAAAGTGGAAGATAAAAGAAAATGCCACTAAGAGTGTACAGGTTACATTCTCTCTTAGACAGAACAATTGCCCAGCCCTCACTATTCACGGTAGTACCATACCCGTTCATAACCATGTCAAATATTTGGGTATTCACCTTGATCGACGTCTCACCTGGGGAAATCACATTGACTCAAAAATCATACAATTGAAATTAAAAATGGCTCAACTCCACTGGCTCATTGGCTCCCAGTCTACTCTCTGTTTGGAAAATAAAATCACCATCTACAAAACCATATTAAAGCCAATATGGACATACGGCATCCAGTTGTGGGGAACGGCATCGGCTTCTAACACAAATAAGCTACAGAGAAGACAGTCAAGAATACTGCGCCAAATTTGTGGTGCCCCATGGTATATTAGGAATGATAACATACACAAGGATTTATACGTTCCTTATATTTCCGGGGAAATAAGAAAATTAAACAGGTCATATATATCGAAGTTGTCCTCCCACTCAAACCCTCTCGCTCAAAACCTTCATTTTCCCGGTGATATACGGCTAAGAAGAAAGGACACAATAGACTTGGTCCGGTGATACAAAGTTCGGCTCACCAAAAATAAGATCCGGCAATGGCAGGATACTTTAGTTTAAGATAGGATTAAAATTTGAATACTTATTGTAAATTTCTAAAGAAAGATTCAATAAAGAAAATGAATGGAAAAAAATCCAAGAACTCTGTGAATCGAAAATTCCTAAAATTTCAACTCGCATTATTCTAAGAATAAACAATGGATTAAATCGGTATGAAATCAATTCACACCAATTTCTAAACAATTTGTTTGCCTTTTGTGAAAACAAATAGTAATAATTACTTTGATAATAATAATATTATTTTATACTTTGAATTTTGTGAATTGAATTATGTCTGAAATAATTTATATATAATTTCTGTTTTAAAAGCCATTTTAGACTGGTATATACGAAAAATGAATGCTATCGCTAATGGAATGCATTGCTTACAGACAACGTAAAAGTAGACATTTTGCATGATATTGTGAACTCGACTGCAAACGGTTTATGAGCGGTTTATAAGCGAAATATACGGTATTAACCTCCGCATATTTCAGAATTATGCGGTAAAATATACAGTATTAGAATTATAAAAATAATTTTACTCCCTTAAAATATTAACGGAATAAAATGTGGTAAATATGGCAGCAAGTTGAAATGGCTATCATAAGATAAATTAGTGTAATATTTTTTATATCTCTCCCTAAACAGAAGAAATGGGCTAATACTTAAAATTGGCAATCATAATATTGTATAAAATAATTTGGCTAAAATCGAATTTTATTGAAAAATTGTGCCATACTTTGAAATGTCAGATACGACAAACATTGAGGGAAATCCAAAGTAGTGACAACATTAGTCTACAATTAGTTAGACTTCAGCTCTGTATGCTTTCACAATAACTATTAGCCATCTACATCACATTTCTTACTGTGTACTGTGTATGAACGTATTTAGTGCTGCCAAGTGTTACACTCAAAAATACAAATGATTGATGCAACAAAACTTATACGAACCGGGTAGCTGTCGTTTTCAGATCTGATTTAGCAATGTCCGTTTGTGTCCGCTCAAATTTCGGAATTCGTTCGGAATTTAACTAAATTTTTTTAGTATTTAGTACCAACACCACCTTAATCTCCTCTTGATTAAACTTGTAATACACTTATAAAACTTATAAAATTATAAAACTTTAAAAATTGAGTTTTTTATTAAGTCAACATGTTTGCTATGTTACAGCTGTCTATAAGAAAGACTCTCGCCATTAATAAATAATCTTGCCATTAAGAAAGACTCTCGCATAGCAAAAATAAATTCGATACTTTTCCAATAGATAACTTTAGTAATCTGTATTTCGCTTTGTATACGTGCAATCGGATGACGTTAGACGCCGTTAGCAAGATAAGATAATATTTCGTTCCCAAAAAAACTACTCAGACTGCTTTATAATTATTTAATTTATTATTGACTGAGTGCGTCATAGATGGACACCAGCGAAAAAAAAACTCGTCAATTCGATTAAGGTAAAAACGCAAGACAGGTTTCTGAGAATATGAATAGTGTTTATGGTCCTGCTACTCGGAGCAAATCCAAACAAGACCGAAGTGGTTCTGTTCAAAAGGAGATACAGAATTCCACCTTGGTGTATTATTGGACAAGAAGCTGAATTTCAAACTCAACATTCTGGACAGGGCGAAAAAGGGCACTGTGGTGCTATATGCGTGCAAGAGGGTAATAGGTAAACAATGGGTAATAAGGCCTCACATTGTGCACTGGTTGTATACTGCAGTAGTAAGACCAATAATGTTGTCGTCTGGTGGAAGCCTCTGGAGAAATCCACATACTGTAGGATACTGGACAAGGTCCAAATGATGGCTAGTCTGTCCAACACAGGTGTTCTCCGCACCACCCCATCTGATGCACTAAATGCAATTTTGCATTTACTACCCCTAAACATAATTAGCATGCAGACTGCCGCAGCTACGGTGGTAAGACTAAGAGAGCTGCCATAGCGTTTACGGTCACAGTGTGATCCTTAACATGGTGCCTGACATAACACAAGTATGTACCATATGTAGGTACTTATACCGGATAGAGACACGTGGAGGTATAGAACTTCTGGTACAAGACTGTATGTCGACTTCTACACTGACGGCTCAAAATTAAATGATCAGGTAGGTTTCGAAGTCTATTCTAAAGACCTAGTAGTAAGTATAGCAAGAAGGTTACCACGTCACTGTAGTGTTTATCAGGCTGAAATTTTGGCCTGGGTGACATAATAGCTGAGATATAACGTCCTCACAACGGTGGGGATTAACATATTCTCTGACAGTCAAGCTGCCATTAAATTTCTGGATTCTGTCTTTCTGAACTCAACATCAGCCCTGAAATGCCGCAGATCTCTTAACGAGATGGCTCCAAATTCCAACATTCACCTTATGTTGGTGCCGGGCCATGAGGACATACCAGAAAACTGCAAACGAACTAGCAAGACTAGGGACAACCTTACAGACTCCAAAAGAGTTGGAGTCAGCGGGCATGCCTCTGGCCACTTGCAAGCTCCTACTGCGAGATAGAGCATTTTTAGTTACAAATGGTAGGTGAGAGTCTGTCCGAGGCTGTAATCAATTCAGACAGATGTGGCCTCGCCTAGATCTGAAGCATTCACACACACTGCTGTCGCTATCAAGACCCGACGTCTCATTGCTTGTATTCGTCATGACGGGACACTGTCTGATTGGAAGACATGCAGTGTGATTGAGGGTTGCGACTAGTGGCTTCTGCAGGAGCTGTGCTGGTAAAGAGGAGGAGGAGTCAATAGAACATCTTCTCTGCAATTGCCCCGCCCTGGTGAACAGTCGGGGATCAACAATGGGCTCTTATTTCTTTAGGGACCTAGAAGATCTGTATGATATAGATATTGCCCGACTTAAGAGCTTCTTGAGGCGTTCAGGGGGAAACTAGGGACATCCATATCTTTAGTTTCCGTGGTATCAAAATGGACTATACAGTCTAAGTGAGTCTGTATATTCAGACTGCCACACTGACCTAACCTGACCTATGGTCCTGCTGCTGTAATAGTTAATTATGCGCGATTTTGTGTTCGTCGATTCTGTTCCGGTAATTTTGATGTCAAAAATGCACGCTCTGGAAGGTCAATTGTAAATGTTCATAGAATAATGGAAATCGTCAAGTCTAAACGTTATGTAAGCACTGTTTCGACTTCTCAAAAAGTAAACATTGCGCAAAAAATTATTTGAAAGCACTCGTATAATGCTGGATACAAGACGAAGCTAACCCGGGAGAAAATTCATAGACAGAATTTCCTGAATCGCAGCATAATCGAGCCATTTCTGAAGCGGATAGTGGTTGGTGATTACTTGCTTAAAAGAGGATTACTTACGATAACGTCAGAAGAAAAAGGCTTTAGCGGAATCGCGGTGGGCCTTCGCAAACGGAATTAACGGTCAGGAAAGTTTTGATGTGTATTTGATGAGTTTGGCTGGCAATCATCCACTATGAGCTGCTCCCCTACATCTAAATTCTTAGTTAAAAATTGAACCATCTGAAAGAAGTAATCGCCCAGAAGCGGACAACTTTCGCCGGTTGAAGGCAAATTATCTTCCACCGGGATAAAGTCGAGTCACACACATCGATTATGTCTCCGAGAGCTTGATTGGGAGGTTTTTATGTATCCTCAGCTTGGTCCAAATCTGCAACCAAGTGATTACCACCTGTTTCTGTCTTCGGCGAATAATTTTGCCGATGAGAAATTCGCCTAAAGAGAAGTTTGTGAAAATCAACTGTCTCAGTTTTTTATTAAATTACCTTCAAAACATCAGATAATTCTAATTATGCTAAATAAAGCCTTACATGTCATGCAAACATTTCGGACTTCTTCTTACTATATCCATATTTGCAATTAGGACCCAAATAAAGTATTTTCATTTCAATGCATACGTAATTTGTCTAGTTTTTGGAGTGCGTTTCTTCTACACACACTGCCCCTTTTCAAGTGATTATATTATATACAAAATCTCTCATCAATATTTTTGACAGAAATGTTTTGGATCTCATGGTAAGAGATATTTTATAGTCGCTCTTCAACTTGTATTTCCTCTTTAAAATCGATGTGTAGCGGCAAAATTTTTCTATATCTAGTTTTGGCTGGGCAATAAAACTGTCAAGCACCATCCAAATAACGTTGAATCGAAAATTTGATACAGGTAAGTAAAACAAATTTGAATGTTCATATATTTATAAACACTACTCATAAGATAAGATAAAGTCTAAATACATTTTTTGAGCTTTTGGCAGTAGAACAACGAAACAAAATACGAACAATGTAATCTCCAGTGAATTTTAAAGTCAAGGTTGTTAGGTACAAATTTTCATACACATTCTTTAGGAAATGATTTGTATGGATTGCTTTGATTTTTCTGACTGCGACTTTTTGAAAATGCCTGTGTTAATTTTTTTAACTTTTAATGACATACAGTGGCGTATACCTATGTAATACTAGAATGAAAACTGAAACAGAATTGTCCTGCGTGTGGCAGCGGCACAATTATGATCAGACCTTTAACGCACAACCTGAGAAAAATGAATGAATTCATAATTAATGAAATCATACGACATTCATATTGCGGATGTAAATCTTAACAGCATTATCACTCAGATAAGATAATGTGGAAATGGCGACAACAGTTATCTCCCATCAAGATATTGCACTTAGTCATCCACTACTTGTATTTTTGTTCTACCAAATGGATGGAGTTTCTGTAATTGCTAAGTAAGCTAAACCTCAAAAACTTTATGGCACCGTTATAAGACTACAAAGTCCTGTGCCTAAATAAAACTAATTTTGCATTAAATTTGGGCGAGTCCGAAACCAACACAACGATAATTACAACAAACAATGCTAGCAAAAACCCTTATTTTATAACTTTTTCACTTAACTTTTGTCGCGTCATACGAATTGGTTAGAATAACATTTTGTAACTGGAAAAATACAGCGGCGATGAAATTGATAGCAGTGGAATACCAATTTTCACATTTCACATACGTGTGAATTGCTTTTCACCACCTGGCTATTATAGGGCGAAGGTTTATTTATAAGTCAATGTGCGCCTATATCCTAGTACTAAGTTCTTCTGCGTGAAAATATTTGTTTCACGCATCAAGCATTTAGCAAACTTTGTCCCCTACTCTTTAGCTCCAACGGAAAATTATGTTGGGTGAAGGTATGTGAAAGTCACAAAAATTGATGCGCAACAATTATTACACATAAAAATATTTATAGTTTGGAGAATTGAAGAGTTTCAAACATTAAGAGCACCGAAACAAGGCCTTTTTTCTGAGATCGTCATAGACGCCAATGTTATGAATCAGTCCAAAGTGTAGCTTGAAAATATCGACGCTACCGCCTCTTAATGTAAAACAGATGACTCTTATGACAATCGAAGTTGTAGTTTTTCACATTATAGCCGTATTCACTTATGGGAATGGTTTCATATAGTTATATCGATTTCAAAGGGGAATAACCATTATCACCTTGATCTACTATATATTATCCACGTCCTCAAATATCCTACTGAAATGAAGATGCAAAACCATTATTTAAGGCTTCATATACGTATTCCTCCAGAGGAAGCACAAGTCTATCTGATCTGATATATCTGATAGTGTGTCATACAAAACTGTGTATCAATGTGACTCATTTACGCAGTAAAGTTCTCATTTCCGGAGAGATTTAATGAAATCGGGTGAAAATCGTAGCTTTGGCCTCAAAAAAGGACAACATGGGCGGACGGACTCGGCACAGTAGACTCATAGATTCTGTATCAATAAGAATCTCTATTAGATCCCTGGCCAATGTTTTGAGTTGCGTTGAACAACAAGATCCAAACGCGCGATCAAATGTGGGATCTTTTAACTACTCGTTTGTAATTTTTTGTGGGAAGCATACAACCTATATGGTATCTATTTTAACTCATATATGGCAAATGTCACTATTCTAGAACAGTCATGTAACACTTGGACAACATGGTTGGTCATATGATTACAATTGAATGCGTATTTGAATCCGCTGTACTTTGTCTTTGCCAATTCAAATCGTAAATTCAAAATATTGGTCATTTAATGGACAAGTATGGCTAGCAAATTCCAGAAAACCAAGGCTAGATATTTCTACCCTTTTACGGGTAGATATTTAATATATAAAAATTCATACGTACGCAATTTCACCTATTTATGTGTATGGTTGTTTTATATTAATCTTACACGTTGTGCTTGTGCAGAGACTATATCAAGACGTCTATTTTCAATTCAGTTCGCACGCGATCCAGCCAAAGTATATGAGGAAAATTTAGTTCCGCCTAAACGGAATGGCTTGGGCAGTCTATTTATATGGGGACTACATCAAAACATTGATCGATATCACTCATTTTCATTAGGGTTTTCCCTTGAAAATCACTTCATAGTAACCACGTGTGCTATATTTACCAGAATCGATGAACTTGGATAAATTTTGTTAGGTCTCCCTTATATTTTTGTCTGCTACTTAGCATTACAATAGCGACTATACCATTTGTGGTGTAGGGTACAAATACAATATGGAGCTACTTAACTTCGTTACTACAACTTTTGGTGAGAGTATTGCACTCACATAACCTACTTTTTTCAGAAAGATACGTTTCGAATTATACGAAAAATTACCTTTCGGTTATTGGACCATTAAAAATACAGTGCAAACAGTTTTATTCGGAATTTCATTACGGGAGAAAAATACACATTTTTAAGAATATGCCCGTTATTATTTTAAAAACACACAAATTAGTGATCTATTGTCAGCATTTGAATAGCGTGCACTGTATCGTATACAGAAATCACATTTGTCAAAACATCTATCTTTTCAGTAATAATTTTGCAAGGCGAATCTCAAAATGAGATAGACGTTTTTAAAATTCAATGATTCAAAGACGGTCATCAGTAAATGGAATTTGATGAATAAATATTGTGAACTGGATTTTAATACATAACATAGCCTTAAAAATTAAATTTTTGAAAAGCTAATATAGATACTAGGCTGGTCACAAAAAAATTAAATTTTGACTTTCTATCGAAGGACCTCCTCGCCAATAGGCAAGAAAATGTAATTAGCAAAAGTTTATCTCAACCTGATGATTTGGAAAGAAGAGTACGATTTTAAGAATGAATGCCGATAATTTCTAATTCCGCCAGTAGGTAGGATGATAAATAAATTTGTATTAGGAACACCCTAATAGATTTACAGCAGAAAAAAATCTGAGGAACTTACCGCTTAACCATCAGCATTTTCATCACTTCCAAAAATGTTTGGTTCTAAAATGATGCAAATGATTCAATTAAATTCAGTTGAATCCAGTTTATGAGCTCTACATCGGAAGAATTAAAATGTCACCAGAAATCAATGACATCCTTTGACAAATTCATTAGTTCCGACCAATTTCGGGCGCTAAGAAATGTCGTATGTAAGTTTTTGAGTACTCTGTTTTTGTTGGGTAGTCAAATGTTGCAACTAATTATCTGTTGTGGTGTTGTCACTAACTTTCTTTCGGAAACTAGCCTGAATTTATAACGTGAAAAAACCCAAAATACTGGCAACATCAGTTTGTGAAGCCACGTCCTTATCACCAAACTACTGACAACGGTCAATACCTACATTTTATAGTTATGGTACTCTGGCAAACTATTGTTCCAGAATGATCAGAATTATTGTACCGATCGGATCAGAATTAAATTCCTGTCATCTTCATGAATTTTAAATTTTACTTTATTCATCAGAAAATCATTTTTAAACATTCTGTTAATTTTCCAATAGAAGTGGAAAACCGATTAAACTGGCTAATCCAAATTGGAGATTTTCAAAAAGCCGGCATAGGGCTTTGAACAGAGAACTGGTTTTCGTTTCTGAATACTGCAGCATGCACATGCAAATAAGATCCCTTGGATGAAGTTCCTCTACACCTTTGGGCATGGGGTCATGTTAAGAATTAATGCACAATAGAAAACGCAAGATTATAACTTACTGAAATAACTTACTTACAATTTGCTACTTCACTGTATGCTGAATTTAATAGAATTTAATGAAATATAAGAATTAAGAATTAAAACAAATGAGATATATGGGGAAGGCTCTCATATAAGTATTTACTGGACATGTTGATTATTCAAAATGTCGAGGTGATCGCCGCATTTATAGTGAGAGGGATTGAATCTGCGATCACGCAAACGGTAATCGCTTATACTAATCAACGATCACATTTTACCAAGCATTACAATGTAGTGCAACTGAGACAAACTTGATTTGCGCAGCCTATAAATTAGAGTTTCTGGGGGTAAATTACATTTCAATAAAACGTTTCATTTCTGTGATATGTACCACAATGTTCTTGGCAATTCCGTCCATTTTCATTCCCAGAATTAAGCTATCCAAGGCCTGATTTGTGCCTAATATGACTGAATTCAGTCTTTGAAACATATGAAGTTAAGAATATATGAAATCAATAATTTTTATAGTATCCACGAGACATCGTTTGGTCGTAAAAAAAATTTAGCGGTATGGCCACCTTCTCCTATATTGGTTTCCAACACTGACATCTGAGCAATTTATGTTTTTATATCATACGTTTGATAACACAGTGAGACGCACGAACCGTGCTACAAACACAAAACGTAATCACTTGTTTTCTGTGTGAGTAATCGACTTATTTTTTTTATTTGACAGGTTACTATTAGATTTGTTAATGTGAATGCTTGGCATACCGAAAAGAGAATTTGGATAGTACAGAGATACCATGCTTTGTAGCTCTTCATTTCCGCCCTAAGGAAATTTAG
This sequence comes from Philornis downsi, assembly GCA_019455685.1. Lineage (NCBI taxonomy): Eukaryota > Metazoa > Arthropoda > Insecta > Diptera > Muscidae > Philornis > Philornis downsi. The sequence goes on from JAHXMU010000751.1 coordinate 711,179, forward strand.
CCGGGAGTTTGGCGGCACTCCCCTGAGTAGATGGACCATTATGAGATGGGTAAATATGTTTGCCAAATCTAAAAGCATCGCACAACACCGTACCATCGACATCGCTATGTTCGTACTCAAGACACAAGAGTGGCTGTAAAATTAATTCAGGTAAATCCAACCGTTTCGACTCGAAACGTATCGCCGCCAATTGAAGTTAGGGGACGTTCATTACAACGGATAATTCATGATGAGTTAATTTTAATCCTAATAAGAAAGCAAGTTGTCGTTAGCCCCCACCTGACCTGAGTGCACCAGACTTTTTTGTGGGATGATGTCAAGCAAGAGGTGTACAAAACGAAACCAAGGAATTTGACTGAATTGACGCAGTTTATTAAAACAATAACTGAGACGATCCCTTCAGGCCGCAATAAATAATTTTCTGATCAAGATTCGTATATGCGTGAATGATCATGGAGGTCATTTACGGTCTATCATCTTTAAAACCATTTAGTAATATTAAATAAAATTGAATTTTCTATACTATAAAAAAATTAATATATTGATCAAAAAAAAAGTTATTTGAATTTCGTATAGTAGCAAATTGGTGCGCCACTCTGTATATTTGTAAAATTGTAAAATTCTGTTACAATTTCAAATTAATTTCACATGTTTACAAATACATTATCGAAAATATTATCAAATTAAAATATAAATTATTCCGGATTCAGTGTTGGAAACTAAAAGAAAAATAGAAAAAATTATTTTCCGGTTTTACGATAATTTTCAGAAGCAATCTGCTAGAGCTAGGGAACTATTTGAAATGGGTCGATATAATCCATTTACAGTCACCGCCTACGAGGTGATATAGTATTAAACTGTGCCAAGTTTTAAGAAATTTCACAAAGATTTATGACAGTTGTTGTGCCTCCCACCAGGTCGTATAAATGGAAATCGGTCAATCGACTTTTGACCTTCTGGGTGTTCAATTTTTTTGCATTATCAAATGGTGCATTCCTTTATTCCATTGGGTTAAGGTGATTAATTAACCTATGTGCAATACCTTCCTGCAACTAATATATTTCCACCCATCTCATGACATTATCTTCTTTTATTTTTTTTTTTTTTCTTCATGAAAAAGTAAATCACCCACTAAACATTTCAGTGAGTCGAATTGACTAAATATAAAATGGTTGCCTTTCTGAGGATATTATAGGAACTTGTACCAATCTAAGGTACAACGTTAAAAGCAACTTTGCCAAACTGAGGAAAATATGATTCAGAGAACTACCGGTTCAAAGCTTTCACGGTATGGCAGCGCTGTGAAATGTGTAATGTTATCGCACTGTGGTCAATTAATTATGACCGTTACAAATGATTACTCGGAAAGCAATTAAGTGTTAAAAACAAACAAAAAAAAAACAAAAAAATAACACAAGTATTCCACATCTAGATCTAGAATCGAATTGTGCAAATATGTGTCACAAACTGTCGTATCTTACCTACATATATATATATATATATATATATATATATATATATTCTTTAACTCTTAATACTAGTAAGAACACTATACAGATAAGATAACACAGTTTGAGTAAACACAATTGAAAGGGGGAGATTCATTTATCATTCGATAAAATAGTTAGTCAAACAACTATCTTATCAGATATTGAATATTACGCATGACACTGTTTTTAGTAAGTCTTCTGCATATTGAATATTTTCTATAGTTGAATTACTCATGAATCCCAAAAATGACTTCGAATGGAATTTGATTGCAGAAAATTAAAGTATTTTATATATTCGACATGGACCGTATCGACTTTGGACGTCTGCTATTTCCGACTGTAACTGTACATCAGCTTTATTTTACAATTTTTTATCTCAGGTACGAAATAGTAAAAGAAAAATCAAATTCTTTACAATTGCAAACATGTAAAACCAGTGATAAATTTTATCATATTATTCTTATTCATATTATTCTTTATCATATTATTGTATTCATGTACAATTTCTCCATCCAGTTTTTATCCTGAAGCCAATATTTGAAAATAATATCTCACCACAAATAGTATATTGAATATGAAAAGAACGTATTTGACGAAGACTCCACCGCAGTCCATTTTGTTCGATATTCGTGTTCACCAACTACCGCGCAATATTTAATGAAACGTCGTTACTGGGGAAAACCAACGTAGGTACTGACTGTTTTCTCGTTATTTTTCTGGTTATCAACAAGCGTTCGGTAACAGTTTTGAAAAGCTCGCATGTTTGGCAGCGGAGCTCCAAGCCGATCGACAACACTCGGCGGCGGCAACGTGGTTAATTCTAATCCTAGAACTTTATTATATAAATATCTGTATATACATATATATACTCGTATATATATTATTAATTATATTTTTATTTGCTTCAATGTACGTTTCGGAAAATCTTGAGTTGAATATTTTAGCTATCTTTAAAAAATTTCAAATACAGTACATATTTTATTATTATTAATATTTTCCGATGTATTTAAAAAAATTTCAATTATATCGCAATGTTCTTTCAATAATTCCAAAATCGTAATATTTCAAAAACACATTTGTGTCTGAAAAGTAAGATATTCCCACATAAGAACTTTATAGGAATCTAGAAATAAAGGGTTTAAATTAGGCAATTTATGTGAGAGTTACCAGAAAGGACGTGGTCATCCGATTTATTTTTCTAAGTTTTATCAAGAATTAAGTAGCTGCAATCTATTTTATTTTTTCAATTTATTTATTAGCCCGAAACAATTTAAATCACTAATATATAAGAATACAGATACAATTTGTTTTGAGACTTGTAAAAATGATCAGAGCAATTAGAATCTTAGTTGTTCTGTATTAATACGATATTGTTTATTGTTTTAAGGGAAAATATTTCTGCGAAATTGTTGATGTGAATACAAGGTGAGTTTATCGGGATTATAAATAATCCATGAAGTGTATTTAGCGTGATACCAGCGGTGTTGTTTAAGTGACAATTCCATAATTTAGGGTGAGTAGTCATCATCTACTATAAGCTCATGTTAATTGATCTAAACATCCACTGAAAGATTTTCTAAAGCAAGCCTTATAATTTTTCAGCTCATTAAGAGCTGTGCGTAGGATTTTCTGTCCACTTTTCCTCTTTGTGCTATTTAGAGGTAATATTTCCATGCAAAGGAGGGACAGTGCTTCTCTCAGGAATTCCGTTCGCTGTATTTGGTTTGAACTAAAGAAGTTCAGCGCATCGTTTGCTAAATGGTTAATTCTGTCTTTATCCAATTTTTTTTTTTGCAGTTAAAGTAAGTAAATTGACTGACAGTCTTCAAGTTAGCACCATGCAATTCCATCACTGAATAGGCTTATCACCCTTTTTGGGTTTTTGCTTTCTCCACGATGTTATTGCTTGAGCTATGGTTTTGATGAGTCGCAGCTTATTCGGTTTATAGTTGTTTCTTTCTTGATCTTGGTGTTCAGTTTTAGAAAGCTATACAAGAATATAGTATATGGTACGTTTTCCTTTATAATTATATCATAGAGAATAATAATATGAAAAAACGATAAATTGTTTGTCTAGTAGGCTCAAGCAGATTTTTCTTGTTTGATGGATTGATGTCATTTCGGTTCAAGTCCATGGTACTTAACATTTAATAGTTATGTGAAACCAATGGTAATGACCTCTAGAATAACACCATTGCGTGCTTTCGTTTTATCAAACATTGGAGACATTTAATTTGCTTGAGCCTACGGAGAGTATTCGAACTGAGCGAGCTCGTTTCTCTATAGTACTCTCCTCTATGACTATATGAATGATTTTCGATTTTAGGCTCTGTCAGTATCTAGATTTTTGTACATAATATATTTGTCAAATATGTTGAGACGATTTCTGTATCGATAGACGTACATTTGAAAACACAGTTGTATTTCGCGGAATTGTATGGAACTTTCGGCTACTACAAGTGGCTGTCTGGATTGTCGCTCTTCTTGAGACAGTGGTTTATTGGGCCACATCCATTTGGTGTAAGCTTGTAAATGATGCATAACTATTGAATCGCGCTGGAGTCAGTGCTACTTCTGATTACAAAGGAAGTTTACATTCTTTTACTTATTATCTTGTTCTTTTACTGAACATTTTTCGCTTTTATTGATTCTTTAGTATGTGAAGTATCATACGCAGTGATTTATTGAATTATAAAGAAAAACTCAAATCGACTTGTAACGAATGTATTGCAGTGTACAATATTTATTTTTGTTCTTTTTACCGAGTAATCGCTTGCAGCCGTATCGCTTGAAAGCTAACTTGAAAACTGTCTAACTAGTTGCAGTCTGCCAATTAGGTATCACAGCGGAAATATCAAATTTCTATAGATCATTCCATTTGTATTTGGGATATGGCAATGTTCCCGTCTTCGCTTTCAGAATTTACTGCAGTCTATTGAATTAATTAGAGAGAAAAATTACATTTGAGAAATTTGGCCAATTTGCATGGGGGATACAAGAAATTTGGTTATGACCCTCACTCCGACTACGATCTAACAAAATATAAAAATCGTATAAATTTACGACAATTATCGGGTCTACCAACCAGCCAGCCAGAAAGACGACTCAATCGACTTAGAGAGTCATGAAACTCCGTGTCAGCCAGTTTCATCTCAAATTGATTTGTAAGCTTCACAGAAATACCAAACTCGGTGATGACCTCATACAGTTTTTGCCGCATCGAACTGTCGAATGCAGCTTTACAGTCGACGAAAATATAATTGTTTTTCTTTTTTGAGTCTGCTCCAGAATTTGTGTTCGTATAAATATCTGGCCGGTTGTTGATTTACCAGGTCTAAGGCGGCAGTGCTAAGTTTTAGTCAGGTAAGCTAAAATAGGTTTTAGTCTATCACATATTACACTCAACAGACCCTCATAAGCAATAGATAAAAGACAGCTCTGCTGACAGGATTTTCACCTCTACCCTACACCTTTCTATATCCTTACTCACTCGTTTTTCTTTTCTTCTATTGTACCCCTCTCCTCTTCTGCTTACAGCGCTCCCTAATAGTACTCTTTGCAACCAGTCATCCACCATAATTTAGTTCTTCAATTTCCAGCATAAATGTTTGATACCATTTCGCACTGTTGACGTTGTTTTAACTCATCTGTAGGCAACGGTTTGGTTCATGGTTCGGGTCACAGACAGAAACATTGGTTCGGTATAAACCCGCTTCTGTGCGGATCTCGTTTGTAACCCTGTTAATAATCAAAAATTTAGAAAAAAAAGTTCAGAAAATACCAAATAAATAAATAAATAAAATAAAGGGGACCTACATATGTTCAATACCAACTATTTTATATGAATATGAACCTTTCTTTTCAACTGACTTTCAGCAATATTCTTACTTTATATCCCGCGTATGAATAGAGAATGTAATGTCTTACGTGTTTTCAAGTGAAAAAGCTCGTTTTTCATTTATTCCTATAGTGTATTTTAGAATAAGTACATATAAATTGGCCTTTGCTTTATAAACTGCAATATAATGTTTTTAAGTACATTTGAACTGCTAGAAACACTCATCTGGGTCCCCATTAAGCAAATAATAATTCGGTTGGACGACTTTGATATAAAATAAAACAAGGTATGTGTGAGGAACTAACATTCTTTTTTAATTTGAACGTTCAAATGTATGGGGCGGCTTCGTACAGGTGATGAAAAAAAAAACAATGTGAACAATGTAAGAGTTCTCGTTGGCCTATTCATATAATGTAGCAGTTCAAAAACTACAGTTATTTGAATTGAATTACCTTCACCCGATATAATTTTCCCAAATTTCGTTGGGTTGCGTTCAAACTTGACCGATTTTTTATAAAATGTTGCTCAAAATTATCACAATGTGGCAATAGAGCCCATTTGCACTCTCAGATCTTCATTTGATCGGACGTTTATTATGTGCCAAATTCAACTGAAATTAGTGTTAATAAAAGGAACATATGAAAATGTTTACGTACATGTATGTATATTATTTGAGTGGGAGATATTAAGAGAGACGTCTATTCTGCCGATTTCTTTTTAAATTTTGTGAGGATGGTAATAGAGTTTATTAAGTAAATGTATTACAAGTTTATCAAATCAGGTACCAAAAAAGGCATCGTCAATCGGCGAATATTTTTAAATTTTGTAGAGCATAATATAACCATGCAATAAAAATAAATAATGTTACCACAGTTTGATAAGCTGTAGAAATCATAAAGTAAATATTGTATTTCGGAAAATATGTCTATTTGTATGGAAATTGTAATCCCCGGCTACTACCTAGCAAAATACAAGGAAATAACTTCTATCCTTTCTATCACATTAACATCTGAAATGGACTAAACAGATAGTTCGAGAAATCCGACTTTGCGCAGTGGTTCTACTGGATATAAGGTAATAAAATCTGTGTGTCGTCAACACCTTGCAAAATGAGTTGCAGATAAACAAACCGCAGAAAAATTAACCGCGAAACATGAAACATGGTTGTAGCAAGCCGAAATGGAAAACAATTCACTCCGTTCTAGCTAAAAAAATGTATTAACCTCTTCGGTCCGACAAAGTCTGTCCATTCCAAGCTCCGCTACCAATTCTTGCTTACAAATACCTTTACAGATTCAGACTACGGAAAATTATTATTATTCATTTAAAAAAAACATGCTTGCAAAAGTCTGCATACCATCTACTTTCCGCAAACAAAACTATGTGTTTTTATGACATTCTGACAACTAGTACAGTAATAATTTATCTAAAGTAACAAAGGAAGATTTATGTCTAGGCATGTAGTCCATAAGTTTATTTGTAATTGCAGATATAATTTTTGTTCATTCCTGCATATTTATATTCTTAAATATTATGTTGTGTTTCAGAATTTTGCGTCCAAGTAAGTCCTACAAGTATTCAATGAGGATAAGGCTTTCAAATTAAGAGATATCTTCAGTTGAATTTTGATGATGCATTTTACAGCAAATTATCTGTTAACCCATTGTTTATTAAATAATTTGCGTTTTCCGATACTAATGGCGGTTATACATCTTCAAATCATAACACTAAAATGGATATGATTAAGAGTCATTATCAAATTCTTCTTTTCGAAATCTATACTTGTCTTTCTCCATATCACATTGTTTACTTTTTAGCGAGGCCTGGAAGTTTATTCACTTGCAAAATCCGTCCGTTTGTACATATTAACGTCTGAATTTATGTCATAACATATGTTTGTATGACTTCCTACATGCTGGTTGGATTGATAGAAAGATTCCACACATTATCATCGGAAATTGTTTTGAAAACGTGCTCCTCCACTTTTGAGTGGGCTAGTCGTAGGCTATAAGTCGTGGATTAGAGTCATTTATCTAAACGAGATGAAACATAGTTCGCACTCTCTGGACTAATGAATGAGCTCTGTCCACAATTTTCTCAGTACATGTAAACGTAGTTTTATAGCTTTCTTTCTTTCGTTACCACAAATTATTATCACTATTAAATTTTTTTTGAGGTTTTGAAAATAAACTAATATTTGAAAATAAATAAACGTTTACTCATTGATAGCAATTGATTGAGCAAGTGCGTTACTCTGACGTGCTTCTGTAAAATTTAATTAATGTCATAATTTTCTATGAAAATATCAATAATATGATATTATAGGGTGATTTTTTAAGATTTAAGTTTTTCAGGTTGGCAGCAGTAGTATACTCTGTAATTTCATCATGGAATGACGAATGACCTACCACAACGTCTAATTTTTGGTGAATGGGCCTTACAAAAGCTCAATGAAAAACCGCTGTTTTGACGAAAAATTGTGTTCAGCGATGAGGCTCATTTCTTGCTGAACGGATGATTATTTCTTGTGGGGTTGTCAAGTTGTTAGTCTGTGTGGACAAGCCGAACACTATTGAAGCCTTACAGGATAACATAACACGCGATACTCGTGGAATATAGGCCGAAATGCTCAAAAAAGTGACGAAAAATTGGACCTTCCGAATGGACATTTTGAGACGAAGCCGCGTACAACATTTACATGGAATTATCTTTAAAAATTAAATGACAAATACTAATTCATCGATTCCAATAAAAAATTTTAATATATGATGCAAATTTGAGTGTTTTATTCGATTTATAAAAAAAAAACTACGATAAAAAATCACCCTATATTACTGTATCATTGCATTATATTATTATACCGCCAACTGAATTCAAATTATTTTGCGCACACATACATATGTCAGAATGTGTAGAAATGTATTCTTTAAATAAGGATACGTAAGTTATATGTAATATAATCTGATATTGTTGTGGTAATTGTTCCAAGTACCCTGTTAAACCTGTGGCTTTAAAACCCTAACAATATCAAATTTATTTCACCTCATCACAATAATTTTCCGTTACATAAAATTTTTCAAGTTGCTCATTAATAATTTACATCTATCGGATTAAATGAGTTTTTTATTGGACACAAGAATGCCCGTTATAACCTGATATGATATTCTTTATTACTTACTGCAGCTCACAAGAGTACATTCATGGTTCTGATGATTGTGTGTTTTATCACAACTGTTTCATGATTGGTAAAAATAGATAAATTAATACAGCATTTATTACAATACAATTTTACATAGTGTTTTTTTTTTGTTTAAACCTATGTCAGTTTTTCAAAAATGCCGTTTTCGAATAACTGGTTTAACCAGCTTCTTCATTTCAATTAAGCTCAAATTAAATGGATAATGAAAATACAATTTTAAAATCTTTGAAAATTAATAGAAATTCGTTCTAATAATCCAGCATAGTTTGGCGATAGTTTCGTAAAATCTTCACATACATATATGGTTCCTAAAATGAAACCAAGTGACACCTAAAAGCTAATGCAAAAACAGTTTTCATACCCATCAGTAAAATAGCCTTTGTAAAAGGCTAAAATATTGTTTCCTTAAGAAAAATAATAATGGCAATGCAACAATTCGAACTTTATAACTTTCGGCTATCCATTACAGCTACATTTTTACCAAATATTTCAAAATTGGAAATCAGTTCTAATAGCCAAAATGTAAATCAAGTCATAAACTTTAAAAATGTTGCTAATACAAAATAAAATGTTTTGTTTTTTAATCGAGGTGTTATAATGCAATGATATAACTGTATAGTCCTGACTCTTAGTTGGGTTAAAAATTATTCTTTTTCTTTTTGCTAGAAAAATTTTTAACGTGTGTTGGCAAGATAATTTCTATCCTTGTGGTACTTCCACATAGGAATAATGTCTTTTAAGCTGTACTATTTGCAAATTTATTTGTATCAAAATTTGTTTGAAAAACAAAAAAATTTCACCAAGCAAATTTTAAACAAAATGCCTTTTATGATAATATAAAGTAGAAATTAATACTGTTTTTATCAAATCCAAATGTGTTCGATTTTTCTGACAGTTTAAGAAATTTTATGTTGTCATCATAAATAACATTTCGGACAAAAATGGAATGTTTAACTACAAATTTCAAAAAATGGCGTTCCCTTAAGAATCTGTCGTGTTGGCAACACTAGTATGACGTAGAAAGTAAAAAAAATAAGTTTAAGAGAAGAAAATTTTAGACTCATTTAAACGGACCTGGAGTTTATCAATGACAATTCTGAATGTGAGTTTGAGAAGCATTTACCGAACTTGTCGATTACTTGACTGCTCGAAGTGTTCATCAGATACACCGAGGAGCCGGGGCTCATCGTGTCCTGACCCGGCGATCAAATGCATGTTAGTCATGTGTGCTAATTATCAATAGAGCAAACAAGAAATTGTAAAACAAAAACGAAACTTGTGAACCAATTCACTAATTAAACCGTTATAAAAATTGATGTACAAAAAAATTCACAGCCTGTTTCCATATGGCATCCGAAACGGTACACGAAAGAATCATACATTGTCATAAAAGCGGCGCAAATTTGGTCAGGCGCTTATTAGTTTTATTGAGTGAATTTAATTTTTTTTTTTTTGGTAAATAATTACATTTTCCATCCAAGTTTCATTACCTATGGTCAAATGATATTCTGTATAAACGATATGTGTAATTTACCTTATTGGAATTTGGTGAAAATTAGCAAAACATGCTGTATGTCATGTCTATTGAAAAAATATTCATGCAGAAAGTGCATTACCCTAAAATACTATTGTTGAAAAATGTCAATAAAATCTTTTACAAATACAACAGATACAACATTTTACAACTGCTTGCGAAAAGCCCCGTTATGTTGAAAAATCATTGTAACAAAAATGATGTACATGAATTTAAATCTGTTTCTTTTTTACGGGGCCCCAAGAATGGACGACAAGATACAGAACACAAGCTTATCGTTGATTCCGCCTGTGTTAAGATTTTTATCTATGAAAGTATGTCAACTATCAAGATAAGTATGAATGTAGATAGAAGTGTTGATTAAAACATTCAGTAATTCATCATCGCAATTTTTTGAAATAGCGGAAAACCCACTCTTTTAAGTGAATTCAAGGTGTGAGTAAATCGCTCTATTCCTACTTAGGTGCATAAAAAAAGATACTACACTCAATAAAAATTAGCGTTCCAAGAGCAAAATATCAATGACAGCTAGGCCAGACTATATGATTTTTATTAAAAAACTGATAGTAACGGCGATACGAACCTCTTACAAAATTGTATCCCAGTCGACCTACTCCAAAGCTAACAGAAATGAATGCCTCTGAATGAATGTCCCTCTACATAAAAAAAATCAGATGCAAATTCAGTGAATGATCTGTAGTAGTAAATAGCAGTACATTATTCAGATTAATATATGCCTGGAAATTGGAAACCTCTCAAAAGGGATAGTTATTCCTTACAAACTAAACAAATTAAGTGGTTCTTAGGGTTTCTTTTAGTAACAAAAGCATTATTACTAAAATGTTTTTTTCATAAAGTTGTATAGGTTTGTTGGATATTAATATACAGAAAATTCTTCGTGAATCGCATTTGAAAGTAATTTGGTACTCTATTTGTGAATTTTCTTTGTACTAATGAAAAACTATCCCAAAAGGAATTTTTTTCTTTGTTATGGTATAAAAAAATAAAAATGTTTGCTTCCTTTGATAAGCCTGTACTGAATTTATTGGTGGTGGATATTTTCAACAATTTGATTTAAAAATTATGGTGAAAATCTGTCTTTCCATATGTTCCGTCATCAAATTTTGTTTATCTTCTATCTATTACAGGGGAAGGCGTTCAAATTCACGCTGCTGTAGCAATTAATCGACAAACGACAGCACGCTCATTATTCGACAAGCGTCAGTCCTTTACGTCATTTACAATCCTACGAAATTACATCGTTTTACGTTATTTAAATAGAATTCAAACGAGGACCATTACATGTTACATGGATATAAACCAAATGGTTCCACCAAATGGTTCTACAATAAAACGTTGTTCAATTGACGAAAAATGTCAATGTGTCTACTCGTAGTACATATTTAAAAAATGATTTACGACTGAAGCCCTACAAAATACAAAAAGTGCAAGATTTAACGTCTGCACAAAGGGCAATTCGCCTAATTTAAACCAGTAAATTGCTCTGAGAAATAAAGTGGCGGCACCAGCAAAAGTATGCGTAACTGCAGCAGGATGCTCACCACCCATCTTCAATGTACAGGTCTTAAAAGTAAATCAAGAAATCTACAGTGAAAAGATTTTAAACGATGCGGTGATAATATGGCTACAATATTATCCGAAATTAAAACCATTAGATTTTTTCCAAATGGGCTATTCTGGAGGCCAAGGTATCAATTAAAAAAGATGGGGCTTAAATCAAAATTGACGAATCATTATAATTTGAGAGTGCGTTAACATCAATTACAAAATTTTCGCGCATTGCCAAAAAAAAAAAACAATTTCTTGTATTCATACTGATGTTGTTATCTATTTAGTGGCCTCAAAACCGCCGATTTGGCAAGGCTGTCAGCTGTTGAATACCTGTCAACTGAAGTGCTATTTATTTAGTGAAAGGTTTACAATTTACAAATATGGATCTTTAACAACCGAAGAACACGTAAGAATAGTTAAAACTTACTACAAAAGTGGTGATTCAAACGTGGGCACTTTACGTGCATTACGGGGTGATTATGGTCGTCATAATTGACCTGCTGTGCAAAGAATTGGCAAGATGTGCATCATCGCAATGTACGCACTACCGAAAATACCGCTTCTGTTAGTTAAAGTGTGGCGGATATCCCAAATTTGTTGATTTCACGCTGTTCTCAGCAATTGGGCCTATCTGACGGCTCATTATGGCGTATTTTGAATCAAACTCACGTAACAATTAGGTGCTACAGCAACAGGCTTTCAATGCTCATTTTTCGAACAAAATTTTCTTCAGCGATGAAGCTCATTTCTCACTCGGTGGTTACTTCAACAAGCTAAATTTCGCATATGGGGCTCGGAGAACCCAGAAGTGATTGTGGAACAGTCATTGTATCCAGAAAAAGTGACGTGTTTGGCCTGACGCATAATGGCCTAGAGTTGTCATTGGATAGTATCTTCTTGAAAATGACGCTGGAGGAACCGTTACTGTCAATTCAGAGCGCTATGCTGTATGATAACCGACTTTTTTTTACCTGCAACTGATGATTATGAACTGGACAATATGTGGTTTCAACAAGACGGTGCCACAAGCCACACAACACTAACGATTTCGCCTTTATTGTTGAAAAGTTTCCAGAAAGAGAAATTTCACGTTTTGGCGACATCAATTGACCACCAAGGTAATTTTATGAGTCAAAGACCGTGTTTACAAGGATAATCTCCAAACGTTAGAACATTTGAAACCAACATTCGTCAAGTTATTGTCAAAAACTACCTCGAAAGTATCCACTGGGTACTGCGGAGGACCTATAGTCCACTATCCTGGGTACTACGTAGGACCTATTTTAAATGACTCAGAGATCAATTAATTGGATTGAATTTCATAACATTTTAATGATTCTAAATTGTTGACCCATTCAATGCAGGTTCTATTTTAGATTAAAAGTTCCATATTAATATAGTGTTATGGTTATAGAAAAATCTTTTATTCCACTTTCGTGGTAGCGTTGCAGTGCACACCGGTTCGGCAAATATTCTTATATTTATTAATCAATCTATGAACATTTACTGACTACATTATGAAAGCTTTACTATTTATGAGTTGTATTGACGTAGAAAATTCCTTATGCGTAGAAAAACAGATTAAATAAATAAAAGGCTTTCCAGATTTATAACAACGACCATTGTGACATATTAGGATTAGAATAGCAAGACATTTGATTCACCTTAAATTGTTTAGGGAGTTTTTTAAACTTGGCGCCAAATTTTTCCGTAACCTTGCTACACAAACTATAAAAGGCTTTTCAAAAACGCTCCTAGAAACGCGCTCGATGAAAGCTCAGTATAATAATTGATTGAACTTAATAATGCTAAATAGTAAATAAAGACTAGTCAAGAGAATACTTTTCATTATTTTGATAAATTCCTGTAGAATAGGAGCCATAAGTAAGGTATAGTAGAAATAAATTTATTAATTTTGCATGACATTAAAAACATTATTTAGTATAATTAGAATCATCCGATTTAGGTCAAATATGCACCCATTTGTTCGATAACTTGTTGCCATATCCTCGTGCCTGGGTAATTGCTTCCGTCAAACGGTCCAATCGTCGACAGTACAGATCCGAGTTAAGGAAAGCTTGTTGGCTGCACAGAGCAAAATATTCCAGATCACCAATCAAAGCTTCACCGGATATACAGATTTCGCCGGATATACAGATTACTAATGCCAGAGTACATATGTATGTGTATTTTACGGTAATCGGTGCTCAAAACTTTAATTTATAATCTAATCTAATGTAATAAAAATATTATCACCAACTTTGCTTTGTCCACGTCCAACTTTGAAAAATATACTTGGTGATAGTTATATGTTTCCTTTAGAGGCCCAAAGACAAATGCGACCAATATCGCTGTCAACTCTTGAAAAATATCGCCTGCAAAGACACTTGATACGAGTTCAAGACACACGAGCTAATTTTATTAAAACACATTCAGCCACGTCGTTTTACATTAGTGTAAAATTGTGAGAAATACCAGAAGCATCCTGAATTAAACTACTATAAAAGACGCAACATAATAACTTTATGAGCTGCTCCGTTTACAGATTATACGTATAGAAGTACTACCATTTTTTCCTAAATTGGCCAATTTACATGTGGGCCCCAGACAACCATCAACCTGCCCAAAAGCAGTGGATTAACAATTACGGCAATTGCTGAATGCTATATCGAGTTCAGGCCTAAAAGTCTTGTCTGGAGGTGAACCAACATACAGGCCCACGGATCTCAATAAAACCCCCGATCTCATAGATTTTGCAGTTATGAAGAGCATAACAAGAGAACAC
>JAHXMU010000751.1:730596-754156 GCA_019455685.1 Philornis downsi
GTCTTCATGGTTAAATTATTTTGAATTGTCTCAGAGTATTAAAAAGTTCTCGATCCAGTTGTTTCGGTGTATAAAATATGATTTTTTTTTTTTTTTGGTTTATAAATCCAAAAGCCAAGTTTGTTGAGTGGAATAGTTGAATACGGACTCACCTTTTTCAAATAAACCACAGACATTGGGAGATGTTTTGAGCGAATCTTGCATCGTAAAGGGCTTCAGTCCAATGCTGGCATACACAGCTCAATCTATTGTTTTTTTAAGGCTCCGTCACCAACTAACTGCTATTTCCACCCTTTCTCTTGTTTTTTTTCTGACACGCATACTTATGAAACCTCTTTTATGTAGAAAATATGTCAATAAATTTCCTAATCACACCACTCACTCAAGATTGATTAATTTTATCTCGTTTCTTCACATTTGTAATTTTTTTATTTGGCCTTTGAATTTTTTTTCTTTTTAATTTTTTTATTTTTGGTTTTAGTTTCTTTTTTTTTGACATTTTCTATTACTCTGTATTTTTGTTTTATTGCTTTATATAGGTATTTTTTCCTTGATTTTTTTTTATATACATAGATATTGTTCTTTATCCAACTTTTTAGATTTAAGTGAATTAGATGGAGTTAAGTTAATTTTCTTTTTGGAAACTTTGTTTTTTTTTTTAATTTTAGTTCCAAAATTCGAATTTGGAAGTTTTTGTTTTGAATATTAATTATTTATGTACATGGTAAATACACGTTCAACTGATAGGGAAGCCGGTCATACATGGAGTCAGGAATTTAAAATCTTCAAACTGGCGGTAGGAATCCAACAGTTGTGACCCTAATAACCCAAACAATTACAACGACAACAGCAGGATATATCTATCCTGTCTGGTGGTTCCAGCCAAGCTAACCTTACCATTCAGTCACCTGACTATTGCAGTCAGGCCGCTCTGAATATAAAGTGAGAGTTACACGAGAATAGAATGGAATTGCCAGTAACTCAAGCAGCGGTCAGCACCGGCGTGAAAGAAACAGTGGCTTCTGCAGTACGACTAGCTGTAATCGAATTTAGTAGCGACAAAGAAGAACGCCTTAACCGTTTGATTCCCGGAATCGTCGAAGCCACAACGCAGTATAGCCAACAAGAACCTCTAAGTTATACATCATAAAGGGCAGGAGTAAGCGACAGGTACTCCACCACCATGCACCAAGTTTTTCACAACCACTAGCCTATCGACAACCTCCCGTTTATGGTCAGTCCACAACTTTGGCACAACCTGCTTTTGCACACCAGCCGCCGCTATTATCACAACCACCACCAGCTGTTCCGGCACCGGTTTTGAATCGCTTTAGGCCACAGTCTGGAGGACCAAGATCGTCTGATGTTTTACCAAATTTCGATCACCAACCGCAGTCACAGAATTATGCCAAGCGACAACCATATGGCCAGCAGCAGCAAATTTACCAGCCAGAACCAAACACCGAATGAGAGACCACCGAATGTCAAGAAATTACAATTTGGAAAAATGGGGAGTCAAGTTTGATGGCACAGAGAAAACAATGAATGTTCAAGTTTATTTTTCAAGTTAGAGAGCTGAAACGAGACCATAATTGCCCGGTGACGAATTCATTACCAAATTCCACAAGCTGTTAGGAAAACTTGCAATTGGAATCAACGCAAGTTTGCCCAATTTCGTTCCTGGGACAATAAAATGTGCTTTCCTGGCACAATTTCGACGATTTGAAAACAAATTTAAAATACAAGCGCATATTTTAAATCACCGCCAGCTTCCACAGGAGTCTTTTCAACGCCGTTATAAAATTGCGGAATCAAAAAAAATCGCCGTGCTTGGACCGGAGATGATCGAAATTATGAGAGGCAATCTGAAACCATCGTTAGCCCCCAAATGATCTTTTCGACAAAGCTGCGAATTCTATCGCGAGGTAAAAAGAACCGAAAACTTAATAGCGACGCAGAAACAACTGCATCATCGTAACAACTCCCCGCAAAGAGTAAACGAAATTGCGTGGAAATCGAAGTGGATGCGATACGAGCTCAAACCCGTTATAAGTGTTGGAATTGTGGGTTCGAAGGTCACAGTTGGGTTGATTGCAAAGTACCGCAAAAATACTTCTGCTATAAATGTGGTTGGGATGGGGTTGTTACACCTGATTATCTTAGGTGTCAGAGAAACCGACAACGGAACCCACCTCAAACTGGGGAGACGACCTTCACCTCTTTAGTTAACAAGAATAGAATAAAATCTAGATTAGAATACACATATGTACTTACATATACGACTTAAGGAATATAAGGAAGCAAAAAAGAGGATTTTTGGTGAAGTGTCTAATAGAATTAAAAAAGCAAGAGAAATATACAAGCACAGAAAGCAGATTAGGAAGGAAATCGCATCAGGTGCCTCATACGAAGGCGATGATCAACGATTTTACACCAGACATTTAATTAACGGTCAAAAAATAGAAGGCTTGCTTGACAGACCGTATCATGTTTGGGCAAGAATTGTTTAGATTCTGTGAAATGAGGGTCTCGAAATCAAAAGCTTTTACTCTTTTATGTAAACAGCTGACGATGGTCACGGAGTCACTTTTTATTTAGTACCTACTCTGAATCGCGAACTGTTTTTGGAAATGGATTTCGTACGATGTTTTCAACTTCTTGCTGAAGTCGATGGTATGACTACAAATAATATAAACCTTTGCTAAGAAATGGAAAAAAGGACCGATGATGATGTTAAAACCCACGCCTTATCAGAATCACAGCGGCAACGTTTGAATATGGTGATCGAAAGGTTTCTCTGTTATACCAAACATGGTCTTGATAATACCGGTGTTGAGGTCCACACAATTGACACACGTGATGTAGCACCGGTAAAAGATCGCCATTATCCTTTTTCCCCAGCTGTTCAAAAACTGATGTATGCGGAATTAGACAGAATGCTTGATCTAGGCGTTATTGAGCATAGCGAGAGCCCATGGAATCACGTTGGTCCGAAAGGGTGAAAAAATCGGTTATGCATGGATGCTCACAAACTCAATGCATTGACGGTCAAGAATGCCTATCCTTTGCCGCATATTGAAGGTTTGTCCAGCCGTTTGGGAGACTTATTTCATCTCAAGTGTGGATCTGAAAGTTGCTAAAGCGTGTGGCCAATTGTTCAGCTGCAGCAGGGCGTACAATTAACGTAATCAAATCGAAATTTTGTTTCAAAGAGCTACGCTACCAGGGATATATTGTTGGCGGTGGAGAATTAAAACCTAACCCAGAAAAAATTGAAAACATACGATTTTTATACCCAAAAACACCGAAACAAGTAAGAGGCTTTATGAGTACCACAGGATGGTATAGGCGCTTTATAGATGGTTACGCTACAATCGCCGCTCCCATTTTTGAGACCCCCACCAAAGGAAAAGAGGTTTGTTTTACAGAAGAGGCGAAAATCGCATTCGAACATCTTAAAAATGCTTTGGTGGCTAGCCCTGTGTTGACTCACCCTAATTTTTCCAAACGCTTTTATGTGCAATGTGACGCTTCTGATATCGGCATAGGTGTTGTTCTATTTCAGAAGGACGATGTAGACGGAGAACATCCAATCGCCTATTTTTCGCAAAAATTAACGCCCGCCAGAAAAACTATTCGATGAGAGAGCGTGAGTGTTTGGCTGAGGTGACAGCAATATATCGAACTAATGTCATTTACAGTCATCACAGACCACGGCAGCCTTAAATGGCTAGCGCCTCACAAAGATCTTAGTGGAAGATTTGCTATGTGGAGCCTTTATCTTTAGTCATACGCTCACCGTCAAGGAAGTCAAAATGTAGTACCCGATATGACGGACGAGATTTGCACTGACATAAATAGTGTCATAGATCTGAACTCATCAGCCTTTAAATGCGAGGAATATTTAGAATTGATAGCCATCATCGAAGAAAGTATCGATCTTAATGTAATAGATGGATTTGTTTACAAACGAACTAGACCCTATGATGAAATTCCTTTAAACGAAGATTTTGCGTGGAAATTGTGGGTTTCTTTGGAACTCACCGGAAGTTTAATTGCAAAAGCCCATCGCCCACCCCAAGTTCCTTATGGCGAATTCCATAAGACGTTGCGAAGAGCTCGCGAATATTTTTATTGAATACATCAAAATACACAAGTGCGAAATTTTGTTCAAAAATGTGAGATTTGTAAACAAACGGAACCGATTAATATTTCTTATTAAAATCAGGCAATTCTTTCATTTTTATTGTTTTAGACCATCTTTTTAAATTCGTATTTTTGAAAGGCATGGCCAAGACCAATAAAAATGTTGATCTCAGAAACCTTCCATAAATTTGGTTCGGCAAGGGGGTGGTTGCAAATATAACCCGCTTAGAAACGGTGGCATACATAAATCGAAAACAAAGAATTCGTTATTGTACTCTGGCTTAACCTTTCTGCAAATAATCACCCTCGGAGAAGGCATGGATAGTCACCCCGAATTAGCTTCTTGAAATTCTCATCGGGAAAATTCTCATCTCATAAAAATTGGCGGAAAATATTTTTGTCAACCATTCATAGTGTTAAATCTTTCCCGTGAAAGATTCCTATTAAATTTCCTTGAAAATCCTCTACCACTACGAATTATTCGACATCTAAATAATTTTTTGTCACTTTGTTGAAAACTTCTAAAAAATTCTTCCTGTCCCGCAATAAATTTTACTTTTCGGCTTCGAACATTATGTAACTTTTCTTTCTTCAAGTATGCTTAATGAAAATTTTGCTGTATTTCCCCCTATTAAATCCATCTTAAAGCTTAGATCCCACTATCGGCGCACATAGCACAATATGTACCGATTTTTATTGTGCTACATCGGTGCGTTTGACAAGGATTTGGGCAATTACTTTTTGAGCAGTCACATTATCATCGCATATTGTGCTATTTGTTTTCGGTACATGTCGGCCGGAAGAAAAATTTGTGCATAATCTGCAAAACGTGGTCACACTATCAGCGCACTTTTTGAGAAATTGAATCATATGTTTTTTGTTTACATGTCTTCGCTGATTGATTTACAAAATTGAAAATTAATTTCTTATTTTACAGCATTAAAGCGGTGTAATAAAAAAGGTAAGCAAAAAAATAGTACAATAACTTCAGCGTAAACTCGTGGCCTTTTCCTTTTATTTTCTGGGTTTGATGTAGACAATTCTTCAAAACTTGTTTCGCCTTCTAAAATTTCGTAGTCTGAATACATTTTTAATGATTTTTTTTGTGACTACGCGTATTCAGTTTAAATTTTCTTTTTTGTGCTTCTTCCGCTTTTCTTGTGTTTACAAACAGTGTTGTTCTTAAAAATCGGCGCTAATTGTTAACTTTGATCGGGGTGCAAGTGGCCGATAAAAATCGTCGCATTTTTAACAATTTTATTGTTCCACTTTATGTACAGAGTGTTCACATTATCGGTGCAACAGGGTTGTATTTGATTATTTTTAGTCAGTACGATTTCGGCACAGATTGTCCCATTTTGACAAATGTTGTGCGTTCCCACTATCGGCCTATTAAATTTTACAAAAATCGGTACATTGCGCCGATAGTGGGATCCCAGCTTAACTGGTTTAGGTAAAATTTCGTTTTCGGGATCGTTAAGCAACTGAAGCTTTCTAAACAATTTATACAAACTGCCATGGCAGATCATTTTCATGCCAAAATGGGCAGAGTATGGTGTGGTACCAATACTGCTATGCACTGAAGACCTGAGAGAACATTTAATTTCCGATTTAATTATGGCAGCCAATAAGGATTTGTTGACTTTTTCTGAATAGTTCGCCTGTGGGGAGTAAGTAGGTGTTCGAGTATGTTTTATACCAAAATTGTTGATTACCTCTGTAAATTCCCCACTAACAAAATTGTTTTCCATTATCCGATACAATTGTTTCAGTCATGGCAAATTTATGGAAAGTTTCTGAGATCGAAAATTTTGTTGCGTTTTTCGTATTGGTCGGTTAGGGCTTCGGGCGTTAATCTGAGACCGTCTTACAGCAATATGTATCAATTTAAAGAATCAAATGGACTAATACATTATAAATATATTAGCTCGCGCATTGTATCCAGCTGATACCTCCAGCCATCGTCACCAGTGGAAGAAATGCACGGGATCACCGAGCAGATAATCGAAAAAAAAATTGTGTAAAATCATTTATGCCCGACATGGCATTCGAATAGGTCTGTAATAAGAAAGAAACTTATTCGGTATTACCAAAGAAGTTTTGTTGTTAGCGAGTCTCAATTTTTCTTAAGTTTCTGCCTGCTTTCGTTTTTCTTTTCTAGCTTGTTATTTTTTTTTCCTATCTGTTTATTTTATTTTTGTTTAGAAAAATTTAAAATTAGACTTAATCCAAATCCATTGGTTGCTTATTATGTTGAAACGATGAAATAATTCTAGAATTAATAGTTGATAGTCCTGTAAAATAAACTGATTTAGTTAGGTAATAATATTGTGTAAAATATGAGCAACGTGAATCTTTATTTAAGAATGTAAAGCAAATTGAATCGAATATAACTCCCTTAAATATAGACACATTTTTGTTCCTTTATTGAAAAAAAAAAAATTAAAAAAAGGTATGAGCCGTGTCATTCACCCGTGAACAAATTTTCCCGACCCAAATAGCAAGAAATTTGTCTCCACCGGAAAAATTAACCTGTAAAAAAGTTAATTAGTATTTTAAAAACTTAAAAAAAAAACATTGAATCTGCGTGGAAATTCCATTATCCTGGTATTTCTTCAATATTTTCATGCAACACCGATAAGACAGGAATCTGAAAAGAGACGAGAAGCCAGATTAGAACAAACAAAAAAATATTTTACATATAGAAAATTTTTTTATAAAAAAATATTTGAATTATTTGTAAAACAAAAAAAGGAAACAATTTTGTTGGCATCAAAATTTTGCACTTGATTGTAAAAAAAAATTAAACTTGGTTTTTTTTTAACTTTTACTTGAAAAAAATTGTCACTTTTAAAAATTTGATCGCTCTTCCATTCGTTTTACATTCAGATTTCGAACTTTTTATTTTTTCCCCTTCTTTCATCCCGTTCATTTGATTTTTGTATTCTTTTTCTGATCACATTTCGCTTTATTCTCGATTCTCAAATCATTTTCGATGGCATCAAAATTTTGCATTTGTTTTTAAAAAAAAAAATGTAAC
This sequence comes from Philornis downsi, assembly GCA_019455685.1. Taxonomy (NCBI): domain Eukaryota; kingdom Metazoa; phylum Arthropoda; class Insecta; order Diptera; family Muscidae; genus Philornis; species Philornis downsi. Next base: position 737,783 of record JAHXMU010000751.1, read on the forward strand.
TTGTTTTTTTTTAAATTTGTCACTTTTAAAAATTTGATTGCTCTTTCCATTCGTTTTGCATTCAGATTTCAAACTTTTTATTTTTTCCCCCTTTTTTCATTCCGTTCATTTGATTTTCATATTTTTTTTTCTGATCACATTTCGCTTTATTCTCATTTTCGATGGGCTAATAAAACCGCGGAATACTGTAAATAACGGCACACACACACATTCCATTCAAAAATCGTTGGTATGGATTTCATATACTGGGTATATTATTATGCCATTTTTTGTTGTTTTTTCCCATAAGCACAACTGAGCATAAGCACTTTCCTTTAGTTTCATTTAATTAATTTTTTTTTTTTTTTTTTTTGATTTACCTATACTTAATTTTTCTTTTTACAGTACTGGTTAATTTCCTCAGTTTCTGTTTCAGTAGTTTTGATTTTCAAATTCACTCACACTCACTCAAACACAAATTTATAGATTTGTTAATAATTTGGATTTTTTCTCTCTTTTGGATTCTCTTCTCTGTTTCTTTACTTTTGTTCACATTTCATAATTTTTAATTCAATTTTTTTTTCATTTTTCACCCACTGTACTAACGAATTTCAAGAATTCCATTCCTTTCCTTGTTTTACGCACACACACACACATCACAACAACCCTTTCATGCGTCCTATTGATTTCACATTTGTCATTTTTATTGCATTAACATACTTTTTATTTAACGTAAACACTTATTTTTCCCCCCAAACACTTCTTTCTTCATTATCACTATTCATTTCTTTACTTTTTTGTGCGAATTTCTACTATTGTATTTTTTCAAAAATTTTCACTGTACTTTCCATTCTCCATTGACTAGCCGTTACATTACCCTTCCTTATGCCACGACAATACTATTGAAATCAAACGCGCGCCATGCTTCTTCTTTCTTTTCATTGACAGTGACGTTCGCATGCATCGTTAACCCTGTCGAAACATAAGTGTTGCTAGATTAGCGTTATGAGAAAAGTTAACGAAACTGGGATGCCAGTTCGATTCGCGTCAGTTGAAATCGGTTCATAATTTTAATCTGCACGTTGATCACAAAAATATATGGAAAGGCTGACGGTCGGTCGATTTACGTAGGTAGTCTGGATGTTGCAAACATTAATACAAACAATATATTTCGACAATGTGGTGTAGAGTATGATGACGTTTTCCTGAGACGAAATACAAAAATGGGGAAAACCCCTAATACAACGTTTTATAATTGGTCTGGTCTACAATTTGGTCAAGAAAATAAAAGATTGAAGGAAAAACCAGTACAGAAATTTCCGTTCTTGAATGTTCTTCTGCGTTAGCGCTAAAGTGTGTAGAGCGCCATACGAAACATGATAAATGTTTCGAATTAACTCACGATGTTAATAAGTTAATAAATTCTAATTTTGAATTATGCCAAGTCAGAATATAACATGTCCAGTAAAGTATCTCCGGGGTCACGGCAACGAATACATGTTGTAGTATAACATTTTCGTACATTCAGTACATCCCCTCTACATACAGACCCTCTGATTCGAAGCAAAGTGATGCAAACTGTCAGCATCTGCATAATTTAAACTTTTAATCATCTGCAATGAAGTATATAAATAAAAATAAAATTGAAAGTTTGTGTGTTGGTATATTTGTCACTTTGCTCTGAATAGGCGTGTAAACTAATGAATCGACCATCACGAAACTTTCACAGTGTATTTATGTCGTCCAGGAGGGAAACATAAGTTATACGATTGAACAACTGGGCGTGGCAACGCCCATAAAGATTACAATTTTTAAAGGTCGCGCCTAATGAACTATTAGAGGTATATAAAAGATAAAAAAACAGATGGAATATAAGCTCACTAACATTGGACCAAAAGAGCCATCAAAATTTTCAATTATTAAGAAAAGCTTTTTAAAAAACGATCAGGGTTTGCTTAGCCATATCAAAGTACCTTATACCTGTTTTTAATCCATCTTAGGAGCAGGTTTGGATCCTAACCAACTAGAAAAGGACACATCGATAAATTCTTACGTAATTAGAGACGAAAGAGCTATAATTGAAATAATTGGGAACCATTTTCAATCTGTACACTTACCAAAAGAGTGCCTACCCGACAATTCAGTGCATATCCAGGTTCAACAATGCTTCAATCAGTTTTTAGATATAAAAACTAGATTTGATAGCAGAGCACTGACTAAAACCTATTTCAGCGCATTCAAAAGGGCGAACAATTTGAACGATTCTCAATGTGAAAATTATTTTGTAACATTTAATGATTTAGAAAATATTTTTTACAAACTCAGAAGCAAATATCTACGGGCATTGACCAAATACCCAATATTGCTTTAAAACATTTATCTAAAGAAGTAGTACTTGAATATTGTTCACTATTTAACAATATGATAAACATTTCATATTTCCCACCTCAATGGAAGACTGCTAAACTCATTATTATTCCTAAAAGAGATAAGGAGATAAGTATGTTAAACATTTTGTTGTATTGTAGGGAATACTACATCAAATTATTTGCCCCTTGAAAACGGAGTGCCTCAGGGCTCTGTTTTAAGCGTTACACTTTTCTTATTAGCTATTAATGACATTTTGGATAATTGTCATAGAGATGTAAAATCAGTATTATATGCTGATGACCTCGTTTTGTATTGTTCGGGTAAAAAAGATAGCACCATTATAAACAAAATTCAAATGACTATAAATAAGTTAGAAATTTGGAACAGAAAAAGTGGATTTCAGTTTAATGAAGAAAAAACTGTAGCAATTAAATTTTCATCTAGGTCTATACCAATATCAAACAATGTAACTCTTAATCTAAATGGTAGAAATATAACATTTGTAAAAGAATGTAAGTTTCTCGGAGTAACATTTGATGAAAAGCTTAGCTTTAGTTCGCACATAAAAAATATAAAGGCAAAAGCAAACTCAAAGCTTAATATAATTAAAATGCTTAGATGTTCACAATATGGTTCAGACCCCCAAACTCTTCTAAAAATTCTTTGCTCTATTGTCCTTCCCACTATAGACTACGCCTCTATAATTTATTCTTCAGCCCATGATTCGAAACTGAAAACGTTAGATCCAATTTTAAATACAGGAATTCGACTTTCAATTGGTGCTTTTAAGACTAGTCCAGTTAAAAGTTTACAAATAGTATCTTCATGTCCTTCCCTTCAACTGAGAAGACAAAAATATTTATTAAATTATATACTGAAAGTTTATTCTTTACAACATCATCCATTATATGAAAAAATCAAAAACAGCGATAAAATATCTAGCCTTAAATCGAGAAACCCTAAGTTTTTACCAGTTTATGCAAAAGGTATTATTGAGTTTGAAAAAATGTTATCTAAATATCCTATAAACGTTGACAGCATTGAAAGTAGAACTTTTTCTCGTATTGAGCCTTGGACATATATACCCATAAACGTAGATTTGTCCCTCGCCTATTCGTCAAAGAGAAATATCAACGCTACAGAAGTAAAGCAGAATTTTTTGGAAGCCATAAACACTAAATACCCAAATCATAAACTTTTCTTTACAGACGGATCTGTTAATAATGCAAAGGCTGGCTTCGGAATTTTCGGTACTGATCTTGAAATGTGTAAACGCATCAATGATTACTCATCCATCTACACTGCTGAGCTACTTGCTATCAAAACCTGTCTTCAATATATATCTAATTCTGACATAGATCAAAATTCATTAATTATATGTGACAGTAAAAGTGCATTAATAGGCATAACAAATCCATTCACCAATAATATGATTATACAACAAATAAGAGAGACAATCAATAATTCTTCAAACAAAATAGACTTTCTATGGGTCCCAAGCCATTTAGATATACATGGAAATGAAAGGGCAGACCAGTTAGCTAAAAATTCTTTAACAGAAGTTGTAGCTAGGGAATTCAAATATCAATTTTCGGACTACAAACGGCAAATCTCAAAATATATTTTTGATCTCTGGGAAGTTTCTTGGAATAGTAATAATGACTCCAAACTATATGCAATCCAAAAAAATATAATACACAAATTCAAAAGCCCCAGAATATCCAACACTGATTTTATTAAATATACGAGACTTAAAATTGGGCATTGTAATTTTTCACATAAATATATTATTGAGAAAAGTCAGCCTCCACTGTGCACCTGTGGTGAAATTATGAGCGTTTCGCATTTATTTAATGACTGCGTAGTTTTAAGTGAAAAACGAAGAAAATTCAAGATAAACAACATTCAAGTCCTCTCAAGCGATGTAAATTTTGAAAATGTTAAACAATTTCTAAACGAAATTAATTTATTTAAACTGATTTAAACCTTGGTTTCAAAACTGTAAAAGTAACACTAATATAAGTTTTTTTTTTGTAATAATTCTACTTATATTCTACGGTCCATATAACCTTATTGTGTTGGGACCTTAATATCTAAAATAAATAAATAAATAAGTATGTTACCTAATATAAGTAAAGTTTATGAGATCCTAATTAATATAAATATAAACAAAGTTATTGAATCTCACGGCTTAATTAGTTCAAAACAATATGGCTTTAAATATGGACATTCAACTAATCATGCGATTAACCTTTTAGTCTCTGACGTAAACTGGAATTGGAATAAAAAATACGTCACCGGAGCTTGTTTCGTAGATCTCGAAAAAGCGTTTGACAAGGTTTGGATCATTGGACTAATAGTTAAACTAATAAGCTACCAATTTCCATTGCACTTGCTCATTCTCATTTACAATATGTTACATAGCAGAAAATTTTTAGTTTATGTTAATAACTTATACAGCAGTCATAGCTTCCCCATATTTAATGGCTTACAGCAAGGCATAGTAAATGCACAAACCCTGTTCTGTTTATTTATGAATGATCTTTTAGACAAAATAGACAATACAATAGCCTTCGCAGATGACATCGTCATTTATCATTCTGACAATACCATCGACAACATAAATATGCAATTACAACTCAAGTTTAACATAATAGAGAGTTTCACCACAAACTGGCACCCTAACATAAACACAAATAAATGCGAAAGTATACTATTTCGGCCCCCGGTCGCTAAGTGCAATAACAATATCAGGAATAATTGGAAAACTGTTGCATTCCGCTTTCTGAAAGCGTAAAATACCTAGGTATATAAAAGATATTTGATATGTATGCTGCTGGCGTAAAAATAAATATCTTGGAGTAAAAAGTGGGCGTTGTCCCGCCATTTTTTAAAACCCCCTTAGTGGCAATAATACTCAAAATTGGTAAAAGAGACGTGGTACCACCCACACACCTTAAAATTTTAACGGCCATATCTCATGGAGATTTAGGGGTACAAAAATTCAATTTGACACATATGCTTCTGATATAGAAAGAAATTTGTCCGAAAGAAATATATTGCAAGCAAATACGAGGTGTGTTCAAAAAATAAGGTGAATTTTTTCGACTTTCGATTATTTTTTTTTTTATGCCGGTATACTCGTCTCGAAGATATGTCGACGGTTTTATTCACATATCATGTTTAGTTAGTTTGAGAGAGGCATAAATAAGACAAGTGTTTTGCGTGTTGCACTGGAGATACCAGAAAGGCTGTGCCCATTTTAATTATCATTGAGTGAATTTAGTGTAACGATGTAGAACATTCGAACATGAGAATATGCAATATATTAAACCACCATTTGTAAGAAAAGGCGGGCCAATACGGAAAGACTTATAACAGCTTGAAAGATACGAAGGTAAAAATATATGGTTCGAATTGGTCATTTGTATGGGAGATATCAGAAGGGAAGGTATGATGACATCCATTTTCATTTTCCTGTTTGGAAGATATTAAGCTAAGAATATTTGGATTAAATTGGTTATTTTTATAGGAGGTATAATCGGTTCGCCATTTCCAATTTTATTAAACTTTGTAATGCTCAAAAAAGCAATTTTAAAAGCAATCTCAAAAATTCAAACTAATGCGATTACCCAATGGGGGGTTACAGGAAAAAATTGAATTTCGGAAAATCAGTAAATTTAACGCGTTGGCAGAATATTAGCCTGTGCTAGTTTTAAAAAGTTTCGTAAATATTTGCGGCAATTATCGAATTTGCCAGCCACCAACCGTGCCAGGCAGATGGTGGGACAACATTCAACAACGTTCCTGTTGTTTGTCAATAGATGGCGCCAGCTGTAAGAGCTAGTCGATTCTGCCATAACCTAAACGTCATGAGCCAAGCTCAGGCATATGGTAAACAAAACGCTTCGACACAATATTGATTTTCTTTTGACGTCATATTCTTTTGGTTGTGTGAATATGTATGATTTTGTGCCAAATAATCGTCATATGCGGGAAGTATAGCTCATCGAGAGCTTCAAAACGTTTACAGAGACGCTGCTTTAAGTGAAACAACGTATCGTTGGTTCCGTCGCTTTAAAGACGGTGATTTTGATGTTGATGACCGTTCGCATGAAGAAAGACGAAAACCCTTCGAAGACACTGAATTGGCGGCATTGCTTGATGGGGATCCGTGTCAAAAGCAAGTAGAGCTTGCTTCAGTATTATTATTAGGAGTTACCCACCAAGCCATTTCCAAACGATAGCATGCGTTGGGAATGATTCAAAAGCAAGGAACTTGGGTTCCTTTTGAGTTAAAGCCAAGGGACGTTGAGCGTCGTTTTTTCGCCTGTGAACAACTGTTTCAGCGACAAAAAAGGATGGGTTTTCTTCATCTCCTGAACGCAAGTAAAAATTGTTTAGTCCTATAGGAAAGTTCCTTTTTATTATCCACGGGTAACTAAATCTCAACTTGTTGAACAGAGAACAACAAGATAATCATTGTGCCAAAAAATAATTCATGCCAAATATGGGTGATTCATCAATATAACATGAACGTGGCTCCCAATATGCCCGTGGCGTTGTGGGCAAATACAAATTTATGGCCATGATAAGACACTACATATGATACATTGAAAAACTCATATTCATATTCTGAATATGTTTACACAAAAACACACAATTTACTTTTGGTCTGGCCAACAATTGACTGTGGTCTATAGTAATTTCTTTCTGGGTAGTAATTTCTACTGCCTGAGTTGGGTGCACGCGATATCTCTCTTATCAAAAGATACCTTGGTGATACGACAAATCAAAGTGTTCCAGATAAGATATTGCTCTGAGTAAAGACAGTATTAACTTGGCACACCCAACTATCTATTTAAAAGGCATAGTTGGCAAAATAATGGAAATTATTCGAAAGTTTCAAACCGACGCGTTCAGTTAAGAATTAAGCGCGAACGAATCCCATGACCGTGCGAAAAGCAAGCGGATAAATAACTTGGCGGAAGCTCAGAATTTTTAATTTATGATAATATTTATTTCCAAAAAAGTACTGTAAAGTTTAGCTAACAAAATGAATTGCTTGGCTAGCATTGTTAAATATATTCTCTATATTTTCAATTTAATATTTGTGGTAAGCATATAATTCAAAAAACTCAATCAATATTGGTGCAAGTGTATTATTTTCACCGCTTAAAATGGATATGTCAGTGAAATTAAACTAAGAACATTGATAAATGTCTGAAAGCGAGAGGCTGTTTTTCTTATTAGTGCTCGTCTTCATAGTGCTTTATAGTAATGTTTTAAGACAGCTGCGTTATTCGGTGTGTCTCCGAGAGTTATACAAAGCGAACAACGTTTGAGTTTCGATGCTCGCAGAAAACGAAAACCAAAACTAAAACACAAGTAAAAATCCCCAAACAACAATAAATATAATATTATACCTCCAGTACAATTTAAAATCGTTGTGTAATAATTTTTTATAAAAACATATTCAGCTTACATACGTATACTTGAAATAGCAGACCAATCCCGTTTGCAAGTAAATTATCAGGTGCTAAGTTTACGGAATTCCAATAAACAGCTTCTCTATAATTAAAAAGAAAATATTTGGATATCAGCAAGATTGTATTGTCTTAACTATATCACTCACGTTTTATCCGAAACCTTGTAAGACGCCTCGAATTTTGATACAACGTTCAGATAAAGCCGCCCATCTAAAGTAGTTCTGTGTATAAATATCCCCGTATTTTTCAGTCAAAGCCTCAAATATGGGAATAATGTCCTCTTCAGTTTTTACTTACAAATGAAACATCCGTGATAAATGTCACATCCGCCTCATTCGTGGTGGCTTTACAAAACATATTTTAGTTTGTTCAAATGACCCGAATGCAGTGAATACCCCAGCGCTCTTCATACATTTTCACGAGTAATACGATGAGATCACACAATCCTACTTTTTCATAACCAAACTAATTTTTAAAATAATGGACAACTGAGGTACTTTGAAGAAACATGTAAAGCCTGTTTCCACAAAACGTTCAAAACAGCACACTAACGAGTCGTCTATGAGCGACAGTATTTGAAACAGGGGTTTTATAAAACCTGTGAAAGCTTTCGTCAGCTATCGAAGTTTTCCAAAAACAATATTCCCGTTATATATTTTGTCCAAATTTCTCCATATGGGCTCACACGAAGATAGCAATTTGATGGCAATCCTCCTCAATATAAATGAAAGCTCCTCAAAATTAAAATCTTTTTGAATTACAAAGACGAACGTATTGAGTGATTCGTTTTAGGGAAACGGACTATTATATTGGAAAACGGTTAATCGATCGATTTATCAAAATTTTGCTGAGCATTGTATATTAACACGTTGGTCAAAAACTGCAGTCTACCATAATCAGTTAAGGGAAAAATATAATTTCGGAAAATGGCTAATTTATATTGGAGGTACCAGAAGGGGCCGGTCGATATAACCCATTTTTAATCCTTAACTATAATCTGACAAAATATGAGAGACAAAAAGAAAACTTTCGGGTGCCAGCAGGACAGAGAGAGCAATCACATTGTTTTAACCATGCCACTCACCTTTTGCCCGAAAGTTATAGCGTCTACATGCATGCCAGTCGGTTGTTCAGCGAACATAGCGCAATCGATGCAAAAAAAATGTAATTGGTCAAAAGCTACTTAGTACTTTAAATGCTTCCATCAGGGTGTTACATTTTTGCCGTATCAAACGATATATACCTTAATTCTTTCGAGAGGATGAACGATAGTATAACATAAATCCTTTAGAATCGCTTTTATGGCGTTACCAAATGGTGTAGGGTAAATTGCCAATTGGTTTCTAACACCATCTAGCGTAACTTGATCACATTTATAGAACGGGAGATACAGACTACTGAAGCCATCAATTGGAAAAATAATTGATTCCTTTCTACTACATCTTATAGGTTCGAATCCACAAAGTTATAGTTCTGATGAGGCGACCACTGTAAATTAAATGGTCTTATTGTATAAAATTAATTATATTATAAGAGAATATTCACTCGTGTTCCTAAAAATGAATGAATAACTTATATACGATTACAATGATGTTCTGTATAAATTGAGCTATTAAGCAGTTGTATAAGTTTTCAAACCCCTAAGAGAATGAAAAATGGATCCGGACAAGAGAAAATCGACTAAAGATAATGGCAACAATTGCAAACATTCTAAATACAATGACAGTGATGTGCAATGATCTACACTCGTTAATAGGGAAACTAAAACGTGTTCCAACATTTGTTTGATTGTATGGTAATAGATTAGAGGCAGTAGGATGTGTGAATCATATTATGGTATGACTCATAGAGCTATTTTCAAATTCCCTTTGTGAGCGTCACATAGTTTCAAGTAATCTGGTAATGATAAACTAATGTGTACTAAATTATTAGCTCAACGGAAACACTTCGAAATACGCTATCTCAGCTCTATCAGAATTTTCTCAACTGAGTATATCACATAAATCAATGACCACTAAGTGAGATTTGAGATTAACAGGATTAGGACCCCCACTGTTACTCGTCGTCCCATGACACAACATATTGCTGACGTTTTCCCTTCTTCTCTTTTCAGATATGTGGCATTCTGATGATTATCCTGGGGTCACTTATGATGAAAAACATAGGTAACTTTTCTCAGTTCATCGACATCATCAACGTAAAAACCATTCCCATTCTAATCATAATCCTGGGCTGCATAGTCTTTGTGATTGCCTTCTTCGGCTGTTGTGGTGCTATTCGAGAGAATTTCTGTTGCACGACAGTTGTAAGTATACGCACACTGAAGATATGAGTTCGGATTGAGGCTAACAAATTCGTTTTATTTCAGTATGCTACCTTCATGTTCATCTTATTCGTTCTGCAAGTGGCCCTGGTAGTGTGGATCTTTAATAAGCGCAGCCAATTCCTGAATACAATGGATAATGTTGTTAATGAGCTTTGGGATAAAAATGATGCAGCCAATGGCTATCCTATGGATGCATTACAAATAAGCGTATGTTTTCTCAATAAGCGTAAATGCACCTGTTTCATTGAAATAATAAATGCATTTTCTTTTTATTGTGTTTAGTTCAAATGTTGCGGTCTCACGGGCTCCATTGATTACACAGCTGCCAATCAAACAGTTCCAAGTTCGTGCTGCGGTCTACTAACTGGGTCTTGCAACGCAGTTGAATACTATAAACCCGGTTGTCGTTCTCAATTCAGAAGCTTTTGGGCCTCGAACACGAACATAATCCGTTACGCTGGCATCGGTGTAGCGCTTGTGGAATTAGTCGCTCTTATATTTGCCTGTTACCTGGCGAGCAACATTCGCAAATCACGTCATGATATATAAACTCTCCCAGAAACGTCTTTAACTTGATTTGAAATAAAATTTATTTATTTTTTAAGAATTCTTATTAGAGTTTTATTGATTAGGCCGAAATGCAGGTCATGAACATTTTATGATCATAAACCTCTTTATGGTAAACTGCACAATGTTTTTAAAGCAGGGTGAGCAAAATCAAATTCGGCAAATCAGTGAAAAAAATTAAACGATTTTTATGTACGCCAAAATAAATATGAAGATTATTTAAATGTTTTTATATTCTTTTAACCGTTTCATCTTTAAAGTGATTTTGTTAAAATTGTTATACTTAGCTTCACCCGAGGGAATGAAAGTTTATACTATTTGATATGATCAAAAATGTAATACCTAGAAGCAATCGTCTAAAGTATCAAGTGCTTTTGGGCAAATGAGTTTCCTGACAGAGATGACCGTCTTTTCAGCCTGGCTAGTGGACACGATAACTGCCGTAAACCTTTATAAAACTTGAGCTTGAAACATGGCACAGTCAAATATTTTGTCAGATCATAGCCGGGGATTTTAAATGTACTGTACTGGTCTCCCGCTTCTGTAACATCCCACACAAGTTGAACGATATGCTGAAATTACATTTTTCCCCACAACACTATCTTCACAGGCTGTGGTGACCTGAATTTTTATCCATTGTTTTAATGTATAATTCTTAGTAAAACCAGGAAAATCGATCAGTTAACTTTGCCCTTCTGCTACGTCTCATATAAACGATCAATTGAACCCAGATATTCTTAGGTTCATATCACCCATAAAATTATGCTGAATTCAGTAAAATTTAGCTAACGTTAAGGGCTTACTAAGATGATAGCTGAAAATAAAAATGGGCCACATTTTCTGCCTCTTCTGACACCTCTACAGATTGGACGATTTTCTGAAATTAAAATTTTTCCGCGTAACTTCTGAAACGTAGACTGCAGCAACCTGATTTTTTGTTCATTACTTTAATTATTTGAATTATTGGTAAAATTTAAAAAATCGACCTACTAACTATGACCGCTTCTGGTGCCTCTTATGCAAATGACCAATTTAACCTACATATTCTTAGGTGCATACCTTCTATATCGTTACATTAAATTCAGTAAAACTTGGTACACTTAGAGATTTGCTACGACAATGTCTGGGAATGAAAATGCACCGCATTGTCGTGCCCCTATCGGTACCTCCTGTACAAATTGACCGATTTTTCGAAGTTAAATTTTTTCCTGTAACTTATTATTTTTACAGTTTTTGTTCATTATTTTGTAACCGTGCCCACACTGATATCTCCCATAGAAATAACCAATTTAACCCATATCTCATAACTTCATATCAGACAGTCCGTTCCATTTTATTCACACGTCAAGCCTTGCACACGTCATGTTTTTGATAAAACTGAAAATGGATTGCAGCACCATATCCATTCGACAACTTCCGATATAGATTAACCGGTTCAACGAAATTAAATTTCCCCCTGTAAACCCTATTGGTTAGGTTGCAGTGACTAGAATTTTTTTCAAAACCATTTATTGTAACGCTTCTTCGCAATCGGTTAATTCGCTTTATCGAAACAGAGTTGCTCTGACATTTACTATACTTCGTTTAAATTTGAACACGTTTTATACTTCCTTCTATACTGTACTTTGTTCTGTGCTATCAAATGTAAGCGTAGAAATGTTTTCGTTTAATTCGATTTTTTTTCTTTTAAAATGTGCACATGCGAGTTAGCTGCAAGGCCGTAGCCAGAATTTCTGCTCAGGGGTTACAACAATTTTTTAAAAATTGTCTAGCTGCATAAATTGCAGAAAAATCTTATGCAAAAAACACCTATTAAAGAAATCGGTAATATTACCGAAAGGAATGAAGCAACCCAGTAAAAAAAGAAAATCCAGGGAAGTTATGGAAACGGTGACAAATACGGTAATTGATTGCCTTATCACAGAATGCTCTAAAGCAGTGAAAACTCTTCAGATAACTTTTCATAACAATTTTCTTCTATTAACATAAATTCCCATAACTGATTAATCTAAGTTGTTAACGAACAACAATTCTTAATACATGTTAAATAATTTTAAATTTCTAAAAAGGTTTACTCTTCTTAGAACGGCTGCCTTAATTTCATTGGTCCCTTTGGTTCAATTAAGAAGAGCTTCTCAAAAAGCGGAAAATATGTTCATATAGCATTCATGGAAGCTATGAAAATACTATTCTTATGGAATGACTTCCACTTTTTTTGCTAGGGAATTAAATAAACAAGTAATGCGTTCTCAGCTTTGACGCTTTCAATTAGATGGCAGTTGCACAAGTTATTAGTATTATCGTATAAAGAAGTGGAATCATTAACCTTCAGAACAATAAATTCAGACAAGAAAATTGTGGTCTTAGATTCTTCTAATTACAAATGAGCTGTTACCTAGTTAGCTGAGGTTACGAGTTTTTGAAGTTTGATAAAAAGACTGTAACAATCAATATTCCCCATCGTCCTATTTTTTTAAATCTGCATGGCATCGGATACTGAACACCCGCACCAGCGAACACCCGGACGGCATTCACATTTGCTTCTCTTTACCTTATTTACTAAATCTTAATCTGCCATCAGTTCTTGCAGCCTTCCCTAAAAAAACAACTGTGAATGAGGTACGGAAAATTTTATTTTGTTTTGCCACATAAATGGATGATGGACAATCGGTGATAGCGGTGCATAAAATGTACTGGACGATAAATGGAAATACCAAGGGAAAATGCTGGTTATATCTTTTAACATTATTGATGTTGGTCATTTAAAAATTCTGTCTGCCAGTCATCAAAGAAAGACTATTTCCAAAAAATTGTCCTACAGTTGTAGGGAGACACCGGTCAGAAAACGATTTGCAAAAACTACATTCCAATTTGTTTTGTCAGTATGCACCCCATTTTTTATTAACTGATTTTAGATCACTCAATGATACTTTCAAACCATTCATCTATATATTTGCGGGAATACCTTTAATTACTTTTTCCGCTGGGCTATTCGGAACTAGCTGATTTCAAAACTCTTCATAAACGCAGAACTAAAAGAAAAGATTGGACAGCATAAATACACCCTCATCAAATTTGCATTAGGCACAAAATCGACAACAGCTTCATAAACGGCTAATATAATTATTCTATTATAGTAGGTGACGCAGAAAGTTCTGAGCATTTTTATCTTTATTTTAAAGATAAAATAAACATAGAATAATTCGATTTAGATTCAATAACGTTTGTCCACTTTGTAGCTAATTTCATAACTCCGCCGTTGGTTGTTGAAGCTTGGTCAGGTTTGTACCGTCAATAAATTTTTGTAAATGCTTAAAAAATTGATAATAGGTTGGTATCAGGTGTGTGATAGAATGCCCCATTCAATCCTCGGAGCTTCTGATGAGTTGCGAAGAATGTGTGCTGTCTGGCGTTGGCTTAGTAAAACACAGCACCCTTCTCATTGATATATAGCCTGATTCACAGTAGATGATTTCCTTCAATCCAACCAAACAGACTGCAAAATCTTCTTAGACATTAATCCGAGCTTGGCGGGCATTTGCACTGCCTCACCGTGCTTCGAACATGGTCTTTTTCTCGTATGTAACCACTTATTCATCGCCAGTCACCTTCCGTTTAACAATTAGGACCATTTCGTTTCATTTTAGTAACGAGACGCAGGTGTCAGTATACTTCAAAGAGTTTTTAGGCGATAAAACATATTACAGCCATACATCCAGCTTCTTCTTGAGACCAGAATTATTCGACTGGTTTCAAAAAAATTTCTGCTTAATCTTCTGTTCCTGGTCTGGTTTCTTTTACCGCCGTACGGTATGATCCAATGCCATGTATACATCATGAGATGTTGCTCGCTGAAGAAATCTAGAGGAAAAGGCTTACAAATTTTTAATTATCCCATTAGCTAAGCCCTTAACCCAGGCCACTAGCTAAGCCAGGTGAACTGACTTACATATCTAGAGGAAAAGGCTTACAAATTTTTAATTATCCCATTAGCTAAGCCCTTAACCCAGGCCACTAGCTAAGCCAGGTGAACTGACTTACATACCTTCACCCAACATCCTTTTCCGTTGGTGCAAAAGTTCTCCGATTTAAAGCGTAATCAAAAAATTACTTCTTTACTTAATTATATACGAGTATATACAATTATATCATTTTGAAATGTCCCTCATAGGACCGCTTCTTTTTGTTTATTAGAAGACTAATTTTTACCAAGACGGCCGATTTGTACGTGTGGTACATCCAAAAGTACGCTTCAGTGCTAAAGGTAATTTGTCGGATAAAACTGTAGCCAAAAGCGATATATCACATACAGTGAATAAAAAGTGTTATCTATGATCATTAACTTTGAAAACCTTTGTCACTCGACCCAAAATTCGAAAATCCAAGTTCTTGTGCAGAGCGAGTTATCAGCTGCCCGGATTCTCCTGCACATTTTCAGACATTCGCTGATTATTTAAAAAACTGGACGACTCGAACATGGACACTAAAGGTTTGAATGGCTCCGCGCCTGCCATAAAATGCGTGCAACGCGCCGCTTTTACACTTCCGAATGTTATTTTGATAACAAAGGCTTTTGTACCATTTGCACGTGCTGATTTGATTTGATAGACGTTGTCAGAACAACAAAATTGTTTTTTTTCTGAAAAATACATTAGAAATCATACCTTCACTTAGACAATAATTTTAGCGAAATTAATATAGATACGTTATTTTTCGACAGATTTGAGCAATTCTTTTTCAAATAAATGGCAGTTTAATAGGGACTATAAAAATAAATGGCACATTTATATGATGGCTATGATAAAACGCCGTCTCACTTCATTAATTTAGACCCACTATGACTAAAAAGTGTGATTCATTCAAAATTTGTTGAAAACATACAATAATGGGCATTACAAGAAGCGATGCCTCAAAATAAAAACACATAATTTAATTGGCAGTAACTTGAAGATGACTTAGAATATATTTTATTATCGATTTCTGCAGTTTGATAAAAAGGTGAAACATAATGTAAAAATACAAAATTTTTGCTCAAAAAATATTTATTAACTTTGACACAGATTACGAAAGGGTCTATTTTTTGTCCACATCTGGAAGTGAAACATGGACACCAATTGCCACGAAAAAAACGTTTTACCGCATGTTTGCTCAGTAAGGGGAATACGGACATCAGTTTTCATGATTCTAGGTCTGACCGTCTGATCTAGGCGATGGTACCAGGTTTGACCATTTTTAATCAATTTTAATCCGTTAAAGTACGAATTTGGAAAACCCCGATTTTATCACGTGCTTGCTCTGGAAAGGAAATATATATGTATATATATGGTAATTTTTTAGTAAACAAAATAATAGTTTATAAATAATAGGTATGATAAGGGTGATAAAATCGATGAAAAGGCGACTGTCAAGAATTATAAAGCAATACAATGGACAAAATTCAAATTTTTAATTAGATTTTTAATTAAAGAGCTGTGGCGACGACGTTTATTTTTATTTTCAGCCCAAACTTTATCACTCTGTTACTCTACTTAGTCGACTATTTAGCACGTGCCATTAATTGAAAATGATTAACCGAAGACTATATAGTTTAAAAAAGAGGATATAATGGTAAGAATGAGGTTCACAAGCTGATTTTTTTTTCAA